>CM031241.1:227512613-227730637 GCA_018340775.1 Taxus wallichiana var. yunnanensis
TTAGAATGCATATTATATTGAATGTGATTACGAAGTTGAAAAAGAATAAATAAATAAAGATGAACCCATTGTTAATATTAAGAAATATACTATGTAAAACCTTGTTGATATTTCTAGATTTATGAATGCACTAAGAGAAGTTTCTTTCCCGTGTCTCCTCCTATTTTCTCTTTCCGAAAATGTAATACGTGAATTTTTCTAATGCTTATGCTAATGTGAATCATCCAAATGTTCAAAATGATCAGCAAAATACCTTCTCAATTGTTATGTTAACAAGAATCCTAAATTTCTCAAGGCCAACCATCTATGGTTTCTTTAGTAAGTCCTAAGGTTGTTCATTCTAATTTGACTCATATTCCAATTACCTCTACTTACATACCCTTTGAATCATAACATAATTTTTATCCATTTCCACTTTGTTTTATTTCTCCCAAATTTATGTCTATGATGGAAATGAAGACCCTTCTCTCGCATGTTATATCATTTCACATTTTTAAAACATTGCTTATGATGACAAGTTGTTAAGTATGTTATTTCCAGAAGTTTGTAGAAGTATGCACTCGGTTTTCATTATTTACCCCGTTGGCCCATATGTTCATTTATATATCTTGTTGATACCTTCTTGGCTCATTTCCAAATCGATATTGCTAGAAACATTATATATATAATCATCTCAAGCTAAACAAATCCAATTAATACATTAGTGAATATGTACTTAAGTTCAAGTCCATGGTAATTAAGACAACTTGTCAACCATCAAATAGTGAAGTTCAAAATATTTATAAATAGCCCACTACCAATTCTCAAAGATAAGGTGGTTTGAGCACTCACAAATCCTTTGATGGTCTTTTCCATATAATAAGGATTATTCAATCTAAACATTTAGAGATAAATGTATTTATGTATGAGGCTAATATGCTAGGTAGAACAAAATGGAAGAGCTTATGCCTCACGCACATTAGTAGAGGGATAGGCAAAACAAGAACCTACAACCTTCAAGTTGCATGTCACATGCCCCACCAACACACCACAACTTTGTTTTTGTAAAATTTTAACCTATACCATATAAGTTGACTCTCTCGCGAACGTGCGTGAGAGTTAGGCTAAACGGAACAAAAATTCAAAGTAAACTAAGTTTCATAACCAAAACAATTATCATACATTTCAACTTTAAAATGGGGCAGGGACATGTCTTAAAAGATAACGAGGAACATTGTCCATTCCTTCTTAACCTTTCAAAAGTGTATATATATATATATATATATATATATATATATATATATAGAGAGAGAAGATATAACGTCTTTTTAACAAATGATAGCAGAATCGATGCTCAAGGTTTCAATGGTGGTAGTTTGTAATATATGAGCGAATGTAAAGTCTAGTTGGTCAGAATATTCGCCTCTCACCCGAATAATCTACATAAATATGTGGGCATTTCCTCAAGTTTTCGCTTGGATTAATAAATTATGTCAGAGCTCTGGCCATAAGTACGTGGGAATTTGTATCATCTTCATTGAAAATAGAATGAACGAACCTTCTTAATATTGGATCAGGAAACATGCTTTTAAACAATTCTTACAATTAATAGACACACCAAAACAATATAACATTTTAAATGCCTGTACTATCTTATATGTTATATAGGATAATATAACTATTATTTTCTTTAAAAAAGAATTAACCATAGTTACTCAAAGTTTAGAGAATTTTGTTATACAGAATATGACACATGTCTGGGTGGTGTAGTTGGTTATCACGTTAGTCTAACACACTAAAGGTCCCCAGTTCAAACCTGGGCTCAGACAAATTATCTTATAAATCGTAATTTTGCTGTGTGTCGGCTGCAAAGATAACAAGAAATGTAAGGGCTGTTATATTACGGCACGGAAACTCGAAAGCATGGTCCGAGGTCTGCAACGCGGATTTTTAACTTGAGTTATGCGGCATGTTGGATCGAAAATTTAAATCATTCTTACGATAAATGACGACAGCAAGATTGCCGGCTTCAAAATCTTCTAGACGGCATATTCGAGATGGCTTTCCAGACGGCCAAAACGCGTGAAATTTTGAATATCTGCTTCAAAATCCGTTGCAAGTTTGCTTGTTTGGTTAAATATGTTTACTGTAGTCGGAGAATTTGAGGGCCATTACAAAGTCCACCAAACTCATAAAACCTGCTCAAGAGACGGCTCACCCCTAATTCTTATATAGCTCATATGCCTTATATTTCAGAAATTTCAATTTATGTCTCCATGTCAAATAAAGATTTTATATTGGAATCATTGTAAGGCAATGCTAGCAGGGTATTTCATGCAGGTAGCAGGTACCTTACAGTGAAAGATAATCAGGTATGTACTGAATCGATTATGCTGATTGTATAGTTACTTTTCTTTTTCCAGTTTATACATACCTGTATAAACTTCCTTTGTTACACTTATCAACAGATGGTGCATCTGCATCCTTCTAACTGTCTTGATCATAAGCCAGAATAAGCAAAAGCCAAAGTGGCACTTCATTGAAAATTTGGTCCACATAGTGATGTTTTAATGTTTAAGCTAGGTTGAAATATATTTATTGAATTGGGGAAAAAGGAATGCAGTGTAAATACAAGTGTGGTGCAGCTCCACACAATTCCAAAACAAAACATAAACTAGTAAGTGTATGTAATTGAGAGAAAAAAAAAGGTGCAAACACATCAGCTTGTCAATTATTTCACAAATTTTATCCTATCTATAAACATATTATGATGTTATTTATAATACAATTGTAAATAAGAAACAAAGTGGATGAAATAAGAAATCAGACTGTGCGTGTCAAGTACATAATACTTGAGAACTATAAGTTACCCATTGTATTGAAAGAAACAACTGTTCCCTATAAACTTGGGTACAAAGCACCATAACCATACTATTTCTCAGGTAATTTGTTACACATTAAGTACCAAATATATATGCCCAGCTACTGCAGTTATTCCAAACACAACTTCTCAGCATAGCAAAATACACAAATCTCTTGGTCTATTAGTTTTCTACAATAGATTAGCTGGAAAACTAAGTATAAATTTGCATGTATGTTAAATTTACACTTACACACCTTTCCACCAACTCACCATTGCATTCATTACATTTCCACATAAATTTAATCATAATCCCAACGGAAAACAAACTATTCAAAACTAAACCTGTACAGAACCTAAAAACCATGACATTTCCCAAAGAAACAACTGCCTAAAAGGAATTGCTTCGATTACAACATGGCACTTAATGAATATTGACAAAGTATTGAAAGTTGTTGCATATTACATGTACGAGAATTAGAATTACCAGCCTCACTTCATTTTTCTGTACTAAATAACAGGGGGATAACAATAATAAATGTTATTTTGTTTCTTATTATTATCATCTACATACAGAAATCCAGGGAAAAAAAGGTCCATAAAGGTAAAAGGTACCGTAACCACCTACTACGTATAAATTTAGCTTGCCAATAAATATATAGCAGAGTACTCCACAATTATGGTATCGAACCCATAATAAATCATTGCTTTTGCTCTTGATGAGATGATGGCAGCTACATCAAATTTTAGCCATAAAATCCTCTCTTCCTTCTCCAAACAATGCGTTGTAGAGTTCTTAAGCGCCGTTTGATCAGTGCAATTTAACACGGTTTATTCTAGCTACATTCACGTTAGCATGGTTGTATTCTTAATAACCACATAGATCTTCTATCGAGATTTCATCATAAGAACTTGGTGTCTTTGTTGGGTTATTGCTATTTCTCTGTCACTTATTTTGATCAGTTGTATGAATAACTGAGTCGACAATATAATATTTTCAAAGAAATATATAACCGAATGCCAAAAAAACAAATATCTTTGTTGGGAATAATCCAGGAAGTCTAATAACCAGCTACAATGAATTGAATCTCTTATAAAGCATCGTGGGTGCCCGTTGTTTGTTCCCACTACCACTTCTATTGTGTTCGTGGTTGCCCGTTATTTTACCTCTCCTGTATAAACTACACCGAAACCTCCTTCGCCCAATTTATCTGCAAAGTTATTGGTGATCTTCTACAACTCACAATTATCTTTCTATACATAACCACAAACAATAACACAACTATAAGTAATAAACCGATTCCAACGGTAGCACCTGAATATATATATTCAATTCACATCAGATGTTAACCTCAAAGTATATTTATAGGTATTTTACAGTTCAAATATTCTATCGACAATTCATCATATAAGTACTTGGTGTCTTTGCTGGGTTATTGCAAAGAAACTGCAAAGCAATGAAACTGCAATCCAATTAGGCCTCTCGCTGTCCTCTGCATGACGTATCCTTGCTCGCCCCCAAAGCGGAGCAATTTCTAGTTTATTATAAAATAAGAGACTAAAATAGGTCAATGGTAGTTAAGGATACATATATGGATAAATGGTTCATATGTTAGGAAACTAACCAAAAAAATTTGTTGATCATACAATTCGTTTATGAAGTTGTTGGTGTTCTCCAAACTTGTTATAATTAAAATATATATTTTAAATTTGCATATAACAAATCTCAATTCAATGTTCTTATCTTGAATTTTTGACATATTACATTGGTTAATAACTCACATAGTTCTTATTGATTAGTGATAAAAAAACATCAAACTAGTTGGATCGTTGTGTTGAGTTCTAAAACATCTTTTTAGAGGAAAGGGTGGCATTTGGGCCAAGATATTATTATTTTTTGATTGATTTCTCAATAAAAATGAAATAAAATTATGTGATGGTCAATTATATGTCAAATTTAAAGATAAATTGTCTCATGATAGTGAAATTTACATCAAATTTAAGTTGTTCTGTATCTTTGAAATGGACGTCAATTTTAAGGTTACGAATAAAATTGAGCATGCTCATCCCATTACATCTAACCTTTGTTATCATTGTAGAATGCTCATCAATATAAAGTGTTTTTCTATGAATTTGAAGATGAATTGATATTTATAACCCTTTATTTTTCTTTACAAATTTGTAAGTGCTTTATCAATCGATAGAGATAACACTTATGTACATACTTGCTTCCTTATTTGAAGACAAAGTTTGATATTTCAACTTTCCCATTGATGTACTACCACTATTTGTAATTCTAAATTTATATCTTTGCTAAACATGATAATGGATGCAATAACTAAATTTAGTGTTCCTCAATGGAGTTATTAGAGGGAGTTCAATACCGCTCACCGTAAACATCACATATATTTGCACTATTAATTGTCAACCAACCAAAGATAAATCTTCTAAAATTTGATAAACAACTAATTGGTAGGTTAACCAATCAACCTTACAAACACATGATGAATAGGCTCTTCCATGCAATACCAAACACACATTTTGAGAGATTGGTAATAACAACGAGTATAAATGGCATTTGGGAAATTATTTAGATGAGATAGGTATTAAGGGGACATGGCCTAAGGCTAGGCACATGTGTCTACGATCTACATTTAATATTTACATGTAGTTTTTCAATATCCCCTCGATATGTCCACCGTCTAGTATGAGTTGAGCTAGGTATGACAAGAACATACGTGTAGTCGGAGACAATTACGAGAGGATATTGAAAAGGCAAGGTGATCACAAGGAAAAGTGTGGAAAAATATTTTTTAATAAAACACTCCAAATCATTTTTGCCTATTGCTCGATTTTTTTAAAGACCAAATTGTCTTTTTCGATTTATACATGTCATCCTTGCGCAAAGACCATGTTAATCTTCTCTATTTTTTTGCAAGACCAATTTGCCTTTGTTTGTTGTATAGAGAATAATTTCAACGAATGATATCAAATAGGGTTTCAAAATTCCCGAACTCATATTATAAATCACTAATATTAATTAAGTTCCCGATTAATGGTTCTACACACATTTAAAAGAGTTAGAATACAAAAAGAGTTTTGTGAGTATATTTCAATGTATTTTTCTTAAGTATTTTAATGAATGTTTTGTGTTGTTTTTGTTTGAGGATGCATTCTCCTTCTACTTTACATTTTGTAGTTGTAATGGTTACTCCAACATAATTTAAACTCTATTTTTATATTATTAGTACAACTTGTGTAATTACGCCGAAAGGCGTGAACTCGTGAAAGGCTCAAAGTGTGCCGATAAAGAAAGGAGACTGCAGCGGCGGAGAGATGTATTGGTCGACGATGGACGGCACTTCTGGATCCCTACACGTGTATTTCTGAACAGTGAGTGGAGTTGTGAACAGTGACCCGCGGAGGAGAAGAGCCCGACACCATGCTCGCAGGAAGGAGATCCATATCGGGAGCCAGAAATGGAGGACAGATGCCAGAGTCCTGGCTGGAGGTGAACATGCCTCTTCCGTCAGCATGAAAATGGAGTATGGGTGCCTCCTTCTATGGCGGTACGTTTCAGTACAGGAAATATTTAAAAACATCTTTGTGAGGCCTGCAAGAAGAGCTTTGGGTTTGTTGTTGTCCGTGGTCATCGAATACTGAAGCATAGAGAACCCGTTCTATTTGGTTGCTCACTGTGTGATTGAAGCTGGAGGAACCCGAAGTCATCATCTGACCAGGTATTGCTCTTCATTTTGTTAGAGGATGAACAAACTCGCCGGGTTTTCCCCAGAAAATTAGGTTTTCCTATTTCACCGATGCCCGGTCAACATTCTTGCTGACTATACATTACATAGATAACTCCGCAGGACTAATCTCTTGTGCTTGAGCCCTATAGTTTTCATGCATACACATTCCCGTCCGCCCCGCCTTCATGAGCATGTCGTTTTGCGCATAATCCTGTGTTTGAATTTGTGCCTGATTTAAAATGGCAAAGGCACTATATTTTGGTTCTCTGGTTGTATTGTTAGTTTGTGCTGTGCAGGGCGATAAAAGAGGATAAACACAGAGGTGATTCTAACAACATCACATCCTACCAAAAAGTGACAAATAAGGTCAAAGCACAAGCTTTTCATTGCTCGGTCTTGACTAGGGCTCCAGTTTGACACTCACAGTTGCTTTCACCTTACAGTAATTACTTAAATTTAGTTCGCACACATTTTTTTACTGTTTTCTAAGACCATCAAGTCACCTCAATAGGACTGCAATTCACCGTGAAATTTAAAGAGGATGGCTAATAGTCACATAGAGCAGTCTCTGCTAATAGTCACACAGAGCAGTCTGTTGACCATAAGGACAATTCTGATGAGTTGAGAACATTAAACAAGGGTTTAGTTTGCATATATTTTCTTGAAAAGAAATGCAGCAATCAGACCAAACTGAGTCTCATGTATAACAAAATCACGTGTTATTCGTTCAAACAGTTCATGTGCATCAGGTATGCTTCCACATTCTGTATGTCTACTAGAGCACTTGCAACTACATCTAAGAAACCATTAGGCAGTCTTAACAAGACTTTCAAATTAAATTTTTTTTTGGAGCTATCCATATCCTTTTCCGAAGCTCCTATTTTGCCGCAGGCTGGGAGTATGTTCGCACATTTTAATTGATCGAGTTGATGACCTGTTTCTTGCATAATGGTGGAACAGTGTCTTTTCACATAGTGCAGACCTGCATTTTCAATTATTACATATCTTCAATTAGTGCAGACCTGTATTTTCATGAGCATGGTTTCACAAGGAAAGACAGTCCAGTCTTTCATTGCTCATAGGCGATACAATTATTCCAGCATACAAAAGACATGGTTATCCTCATGAGGCAGTCATATTGTTTCACCATTTGCAACAAACAGGCCTTCAACCCAATCAGTTTACATTTTCCAATATACTCCCAGCGTGTGCCAAAATGGGAGCTTTGGAACAGGGTATGTTTCTAAGCAATTATAAAAGGCATTCTGTCAAACAGTTTACGAGCCTTGTCTACGGTTCCACATTTTGCATACATGTCTACCAGGACATTTGCAACCACATCTGACAAAAATCCTCTTTCCTTTACGCTTTGATGCCTGTCCATATCGTTTTCCAGAGCTCCTATTTTGCCGCAGGCTGGGAGTATGTTTGCACATGTTAACTGATCGAGTTTATGACCTGTTTCTTGCATAATGGTGAAACAATGTCAGTGCCTTGTGACAATAACCATGTTTTCTGTATGCTGCAATAATTGTATTCCATGACAAACTGTCTCATCGTTTCACTTGGTCAAACTCGTATGTACATCTATCAAAACTCTGCACTGGACATACATTTAAATATGTTCTTTATGAAAACCATGCTCATGAAAATACAAGTCTGCAATAATTTGAAATATGTAATCTTCAGAGACGTTGTGTGCACCTGCCTCTGGCAGTGTACTATTGTTTTCAGCTATTTGTATTGCTTGCAAAGCGGCGGGACTATATTTGCTGGCAATGGTCACCAGGTGTTGCTTTATCTTGTAACTGAGATGTATTTATGAACCATAGATTTAATTAATATGACTACAGTCCTATTAGAATCTGAACGTATATTTTCCATACAATGGTGCTCTTATATGCCAAGTTAGTGTCTCGGATAGCCATAAACTAAAAAAATGACTTTGTCATAAATAGATTTAACCCAAATTTTCAAAATAGGTCACTAATTAGTGGAGAGACTGAAATCTTCACAAAACTTGACTGTCCATCAGTTTGGCTGGGATCTGTGTAGGCATTTTCAAAATGGCACTACAAACTCTCCAGCTAGACTCAAGATACCTTTGCTGAGTTGTTTTTATGATTTTGAGCTTAAAATTGACAGGACAGTTTTTTAGATTTATGTGACAGAGGCATCTTTCTGCTGCAACGAATGTAATCTGTTTCTGTGCTATCACAAATGTGATGCATTTCTGTATTGTAACCTCTGGCCTTTATTTGACATTGCCCAAGCATTAACAATGATATCATAGATACTTCCGTATTGTAGAGCGTTTGGGACATGTTAGGCTTTTGGAAAGGTTAGGGTCCCCATATCTTTCTTCATTCTTTGGAGGAGGTTGATGTCTAAAAACACCTCAATGATATCGGATACCTTTCGATTGATGCATCGAAAGTAAGAATTGACTGATTTTCTTACCGTAGGGTTTGAAAATTGCACTGGCATAAAACCTGACATCATTGGTTCTAGATGCTTGGTAGAAAACCTTCTGCCCGACTCCAACCTATACGTGTATTGACAAAAAAAAAAAAATTGGTTCTGCTGAATGCTTTGTCATGGCCCATACATTCTACAGACCACAGTTCATAAAGAGTCTACTCGCTATCGTGTGATGTGCATATTTGTGCTGCAATAGCTTCAGGATTTCTAACTCCTGCGCATATTCCTTAACTAGATAGATTTATAGTTTAGTTACAATCCGATCAAAATTTACAAATTTACCTGCAAATTTCTTCCTCCTTTGATGCTTAATTATGCTAGGAGATCCATCCATTTTAAGAAGACATGGAAGCAGCTCCAGCATCTCTGTGATTAGGAAATTAAGATTTAGGAAATTAGGACACTTTGAATTTAAAAACTCGTAGCAGATTTATTTTTTGTGGATAATTTGAGAGCATTGCTTGTTTTGTGCACTGCTGGTATTAGAACAGAGTAATGTTGTTTTCAAATGGATATTTTATTTATCAATCACATATTTTTGTTTCAAAAAATAATTAGTTCATATTTTTAAGACATTTCATTTCCAGAATTTATAGGTTTCACTTTAATTCATTACAGTATTCATCAGAGCTATTTGATCAATTTTTTGTTAGGAAAGTGAGATTTCTCTCTTTATCTCTTTGAGGATATTATGCTTGTTATTTGGTCAAAAAGTAGTATTTCCTTTTTGCTGCGAATACATTAATTCCTGGATATTATGCCTGTTATTTGGTCAAAAAGTAGTATTTGGTTATTGAAAATGTGTTGTTTTTTTCATTAATTCCCATTTACATTTTCATGGATTCTTAATAATGTGGTTGAAGTTGTCTATCTTTAATTATCTTATTGTTGTATGTCTTGCATAAAGAAAACTATTTTTTTCTTTCGGTCTTCAACCACGGCATAGAGGGGCAAGTGCCTTTGCCATTGGCAGGATTCGGTGTGTGCTGAGGGGTTTTGCCCCTAGGATGCCTCATCGAAACGCCCTTTGTTGGGCGTTAGACTGTCCATTGGCAAGGCTTTTAAAGCTGCCTGCCAAAACAGACAACACCCAAATATTTGTCTTTGATTCCTTGTTTGTGCTTTGCAACAAGAAACAATGTATTTAACTTCCATTTCCAGCGTAGAGCTTATCGAGGTTCATATGGCATCTATGTTTTTTTTTCCATTTTTATTGTTTTTGGTTACTTGTGAGCTTGCAGCTATGAAGACTCGTAATACAATTGTTGTCCCTCCGCACGGTGTGACAATCACCACTCCGTACTTGGAGCGGGAAGATTCTTTCAACCGACAAAGTTTGTTGTCAATGTACTCCATTGTAGGCAACCGCCGCAAAACCTGTGATCGCTGATTTGGTTAGAGATCGTCTTCGCTTGCAACCTTCTTGTCCTCTTTATCTTTCCAAGTTCCGTACGGCGGGCTTCAACTCGAGGGGATTTGGGCTTGTATATGATCGCCCCGAAGATGCTGTGAAATACGAACCTAAGCACAAACTGAAAAAGATGGGGATAACTGCAAAAGCTATACATGCTGGAGGCAAAAAAACATGGTGCTAAAAAAATTGCTAATGTCATCAAGGGAAAAAAACGAGAAGCCAAAAAAAAATGAAAAACTTTAAGGGCGTGCTCTGTTGAACTTATGTACATAAGTGTAATTTAGGTGACTATATGGTACAAACATCTACTATGTTGTCTTTTAGTTGCTCGATCAAAATAACAGTATGTTATGTTTTTGATAGCTCTTGCTCGCTGGAGTTTGAGACTTGCTTCATTGTACATTTGCCATTTTGTCAAACTTATTAATATCAAACAAACTTTTAATAGACAAATTTCATACTATGTTTGGTTTTGTATTCAGCTAGCTTTCCTCTCATCATATTATCCATCTTGTGAACGTATTCTGTTTTGGGAGTACTGAATACATATCAAGTAATGCGTACGGCTCATTTGGAGTTCACCTTGTGAGTACATAGGAGATATTTCAGTGGTTTGGATTTTGTTTTGGCAGCTAACATTCACCAGAATTGAACCATATAAATTTATCTCTTATTCATATGTTTGACTCCCTTAAATTATTGTTCAACATTATGACAAAATCAACCTAGATCATGCTTGTGGTTTACAAATGTGGTTTGCGTCAGTTTATCCCTGTTGGCTTTTCATCTTGTATATATATTCGCTTCTGTGACCTCTTTTATTTCTATTGTTGCGGGAATGTTTATTCCAAATCAGTAGTTTTTATTAATGGAATAGAGTTTGTTTCACCTATATGTTAATGTAAGGATTGTACGCTTTATGTAATGATTTTGAGCTTCAAATGGACAAGACAATTTTAAAGATTTATGTGACAGAGGCATCTTTGTGTCAGTAATGAATGTAATGCTTTACGTGTCGTTTGTCACAAATGTAATGCATTTCAGCATCTTAAGCTATGGCTTTTATTTGACACTGGCCAACCATTATCAATGAGAAAACCAATGATTACCTCAAACTTGTCAAATGTTAAATGTATTAGATTTTGTAAATATTTATTGTTTTTGTTTTGTAAACTCTTCTGTACATCTTTTTCTTAGAATTTGGAGAATACTTCCAGCTGCCCCCTTTTCCCTATGATTCGAGGGATACTTCTAGCTGCCCCTTTTCCTATGGTTTGAGGGATACTTCCAGCTGCTCCCTTTCTACTACGATTTAGTGGATACTTCCAGCTGTGCCCCTTTTTCCATCCCCACATTTTATCATTCCTTTCGGAGAGCATAGTCAATAATTATTTGGATTCAATCATATTGCTGGTTTTCCATAGCATTATCGCAACTAGAATTTTGTATGTTCCTTAAATTTTATTTAAGTATATGTATTTTTGTCCTGGACAAATCGACATTTCACATCTGAATTCGTTTGCATGTGAAATTTGGAAACTGGAGCGATTTACTGGAAATGCCTTTTTTTTCTTTGTAATCTGCCATGATGATTATGATGCAACTATTGTTGAAGGACAATGCTGCATTTTGAAATTTGAAGTGATTATTTTGGTAGATGTTAATGAATATTTAACTGATATTTGCTTTTTTTAGTTTTTTCTTGAAAAGTATTTGATTCTATGGAAGATTATAGTAATTAAAGCACGGTACAGAGTAGGTTGACCAGTCTTTTAATTATTGTGTGCGGGATTTGGAATGCAAAAGGACACTTAAGCCTGTTCGGGCTAGAATGAGTGAAAGGAAGAACAATTTAATGCTCTTATGACTCTCAATGGTTTCCTGTTTGTTCGGGGATAATTATAACCAACTCCAGTATAAGTTTTTCATAGTAAGATTAGCCTTCTCACCTCTATTCTGATCCTGTTATCATGGAAGATCATCCACAGAAGCTCATTCGGCTCTACACATTTATTTTTGTAATTTTTTTTATAAATTTCGAAAACTTTCAGTGTAGATGCCATTTGTAAAACTTATCCTTGTCAAACATGAACTCAAACTTTATTCATTTTTTTAACATGGGAAGTTTTGACATACTTTTGCATTATTATTATTTTATATATATGTGCATATATATACAAATTCCGACTGAAAACAAAGAGCTAAAAGCTCTTTTCTGGTCTCAACCTCCAACATATTTATGCATTCATTTAAAAAAATTAAAATGATTAAAATATTTCTATTGTTTGTGTTTTCTTTGCCTTTTCAAATTTTATCCATTGTTGAATTTGAACCAAACCTTATCCCCGTTGAACATTAACTTAAACTCAAACTATGTGACTTAGGCCTCATCCATGGAGGTATGCCTCACACAGCATGTTCATCAGGAATTTTGAGTGACAAGTTCCTAAATCCCGTAAATTGTATTATATGGTTTAATCGTCGTTTTAATTTTTTCTTTTGACTTGTCAAAAGTATTCTGAAGATTTCCAAATTCCTTGCACACACTCACCTCTATCGAGACGCAAAATATTGCATTTGCTTAAGTCCCCAAATATTGTATTTGCATAAGTGTCAAGATTTCTATTTGAATACAGATTCAACTTCCTCAAAAAAGTAGTTTACTCATGTTCCATTTAATACAAATCTATGCACTATATGGATGAATCATAATTGTAGATGACATACTAAAAAAATATGAATCCTATATGACATTCGTACTTACAAAACTTGTCAAGCTTTTTTCTAGGTAATGAATTTTGAATTAATTATCGATTACACGACATTAAAATAGTACATCAAAATAAGTAACTAAATTTCCAACTGATAAATTTTTTCAAAGTTTTCGCTAGGATCAACTCCGACATGATTTTAAGCTCCCATGAATTAATTGATTTAGTGAATAACAAAATAATAATTTGTTGTACTTACAACTAGTAACAAAATCAAAATATTTACTTGTGATAACAAAGAAAAATAATCAATTAGTCTACCTGTCCATTGAATGCTACAACATTTCAAACCACCCTAATGAATGCTACAACATTTTAAACCGCCCATAATGCAATATGTCCCGCAAATTACATTTTTCTTTAAAAAATAATGACACTATATGATTTATACAATTATTGATCTATATATACCTTTTGATCCCGTATATAGTTGCTTTTCTCATTGCACTTAACCTATCGAAGCGGGTTTTTCCTTTCCCCAAAGATAAATCTATACGTTTCATCATGGCTACACCTTTGACATATGGTGGCATCTCCATGTTGATTGAGGGTAGTACAGATGCCGAACCGATAGTCCAACTTCTCAACATTTGTCCCCTTCAATCTGCGTTGAACACTGAGCTCCAGCATCGCGTGCATCTCTCTCGATGGTGTGCACTTTCAAATAGCTCTTTTGCCCTCTAAATTTGCAAGCCAAATTTCAGATGCCCGATTAAAAGATGGAACCATTGTCCGCCTGCAAAAAACCCTTTGCAGAATGATAAAACATGAATTGTAAGCATCCATTTTCCTTTGTGCATGTGTGCTCTGCTTTCATTTCTTTTATATTCACTAAATTTTTGTCCCTTTTCATTTTCATCCTTTGCAGGACTGTTCTTGTCTCCGAACTTGAAGTTGTGATAGAAACACATCCACAAATTGGTGCTCCCACTCCTCTTCCTGCCCATGTCGTTCGCGGAAAGCAATCAAATCCCGATACAAACCATGGAGCCGACGGAAGTTTGGTCCCACAAACACCTCCCCAAAAGAAAATTGGCCTCCCTAACAGTTCAAGAATGCCTCTAAAAATAAGTGCACTGAATACAACCATGCGTACATGGTCTATTGAAGGTCGTGCCCTTGGGAAAACAACACTAAGGGAATATGCTAATGCAAATGGCTCCGGCTCATATTTCGGCTTTGATTTTGTGGATTGTGAAGGTGGGGAAATACGCGTTACATGCTTCAACGAAATTGCAGCAATGTTTTTTGGACAAATTGAGGCTGGAAACTTATACACCATCGCAAATGGAAGGATAGGGAATGCAAAACCAGGTTACAACCACCTTAACAATGAATTTGAGATATTCCTTCAAGCTTCTTCCACTATCTCTCCACTGCTTGTCAATAATGCCACAATACCTTTGCATAACTTTCACTTCACAGAATCAAAGATATACCTGCAAAACCTGTTGGTTCCTTCATTGACATTATTGGCATTGTTTTAGCAATCTCTCCTTGCTCCACTATCCGCAGGGGGATAACAGTGAAACTAAACGAAGAAGCTTACAATTGAAGGACATGTCAGGATTTAGTGTTACTGTAACTTTATGGGGCCAACATTTACATGATCTCGCTCAAGAACTTGAGGAACTCCTTTCTATTCCACAACTCCCAGTTTGGCTTTAAAGGCGGCACGTGTTTCAAGTTTCAACGGCACTTCCATAGACACTGTCTCCAGCACAAAATGGTTTGTTAATCTTCAGATTCCTGAAACTAAAACATTGCACGACTAGGTTGCCTCTGAAAATTACACTGTTGAAACTCCCTCTGTAACGAACAAATTTCTAGGTCCTCCTCAAAGCTTAAAACCAGTGGCAACAATTGCAGAAATACTTCAAATGGGCAATACAGAGAGCAATGAATGGGCTACTCTTAAAGCTATAATTGCAGACATCGCAATGGATAACTTCTACTACATGGCTTGCCCCCTTGCAAACGGTGACAAGCAATGCCAAAAGAAAGTGAAACCAACAAACAATGGCTCGTGGTTTTGTGCAAGTTGTAAGTCTCATGTGCATCAATGCAATTATAGGTATGCTCTCCGTATAAACTTGCAAGATGACTCAGGAGAGCTACAATCGGTAACAACATTTGACACAGTTGCTGAAGAAATCATGGGTGTCACGGCAGCAGACCTCCAACTGTTGTGCATAGACGACGAGGCTACAACAGAGATTACAAACCAGATAATTGGCCATGAATACAAATTCACTCTATCCGTGAAAAAGAAACCTTCCATGGAAATACACAACTGAAATGTGTCATACTTGATTCCCTTAAATTGGATGAATCGAAAGTCGTTGCTTGACTTTGCCTTTCCTAGGCACCATAACACTTTACTATATTTTAGTTTCTTCATTGTTTGCTCATATCTCCTCTGTAATATATTTTTGTCCGCAGATACATTTGTAATATGCTTTTGTCCGCATGTTATAATGGACTATAACTCTCCGAGTTTTCCATTTAATGGTTGTTAGTATTGGTTTACATGCACATCTATATCGCAAAGAAACCTTTTTTGTAATTGATAAAAATGTATGGTCCAATGTGTATATATATATATATATATATAGTGTTTTTGCTAACATTATGGAACACTTTATTCATTTCTTTAATGTTTGTCTATGTTTAGCATTAATTTTTTTCTTCTTTCTACCTTGTTCCTTCTTAATACCTATGTAAACAAAAAATGAAGCCATATCTCTATGTTTTTTCCTAATCAAAACTCCATACACACCCTTGTATTTCTTCCTTTACTTCCTTAAAAATATATGCAACAACAAATCATTTTGCTTTTGTTTTATTGCCTTTAGCTACCAAAATATAAAACATTTCCACCAAGATTAGCATTTACAAATGGTTTTTGCATTCATTTCCCCTTATCCACATACATAATTTAGCACTCTTTTAATCTTCTCTTATGCCACCTTTTTTTAATTCATTTTCGTAGGTTGTTTTATGCACAATGCCTACCTCGGAGCAACGACAACGAAGAAGAGATATTTATGCCTTGCACAAAGAAGAAATCAATGCTTCCCGACGTGAGTGCTATCGCCAAATCCAACAAATGCCTGCAAGTTCTAGCCCTTTCCAAACTAGTGTCCGCCCCCTTTCATGTCTTCCCCTGTTACTTTCCCCCGCACCGCACAATTCTCCTTTTCCTCTTTGCATTAACCACACCACTTGTGTCGGACCTTGTCTTCATCATGTACGCAACAATGAATCACATTCTTCAGACCTTCCGCTCCCTTCCTCCCATATTCACCGCAATGGTCAACCCGAAGTTTCCACCCTCCCCATTCCGCTCCACAAAACATTCCCTGCGTTACCTTCTTGGGCAGATGCCCAACGCAAATTCCGCCAAAGACTGGATCTTTTATCGCACATCCACACCTGCTCGATTTGTCTTGAGAACTACCCAGGCATACATACTACCTTCCATGAAGGAAAACACATGCATTAGGTGCAAGTCCGAAAGAAATGGACACCGCTTCTCCTCTTGGAACAATATGGATCCTGGCATTCAACCTTCCGTTCTCAAATCTTTAACCC
Organism: Taxus wallichiana var. yunnanensis; assembly: GCA_018340775.1. Classification (NCBI taxonomy): domain Eukaryota; kingdom Viridiplantae; phylum Streptophyta; class Pinopsida; order Cupressales; family Taxaceae; genus Taxus; species Taxus wallichiana. The sequence goes on from CM031241.1 coordinate 227,529,462, forward strand.
AGGTCGAAGAAATGTTGATTGCTCGCATTAATCCTGTTTTGCAAGTCACACAAATGCGTGGGGACAATACAAATATTCAGGTCACACAATAAGTTTCCCACAAAACATTTCTTCCATTGCCAAATACCTTCCTCGTCGGCTAGGAGATTTGGATCTCTTGTTGGTTCAAAAGAATGGAATTCAACAAACAAAATACGACTTCTATGTTAGCAGGTCCCGTGTTTGGGAAGCGCTTCAATATAAAATTATCCATGACCCCTACTATAAGGATGTTCTTATTGACACTGAGGCTCTTTCCTCTCTCCCGCCGGAACCGAAAAACATTTCCTCCTCCCTTAACTCTATTCCTATAGACCTTCCAGCCTCTCACTTCTCTAAAGCACAGGATAATGACAACCCTCCTTCCAACCCCTATGAGTATCCCGATGAAACATCCTCATTTGTTCCTTCAAACCCAAACACTGGCACTGAAGAGGAGTTAATCGAACAGTACCTGCTTTCAAATGGATGCGCTACACCCTGCTCCTTGGCTTGGCCTGAAGTCGGGAATTCGCCAATTAATGAATACACAACAGAGGGCCTTTTCTCAATGGCTTTTCCAACTTTGTTTCCAACTGGTGCAACATTATTTAAACAACCACGCATGAAGGATGTTCAGATGCATGAATATGCCCTCCACTTGATGTGCTACCATGACAATCGGTTTGGCTCGCACCCCAGGTTCCGGTATTTTTGCTTAACCTTATTATGAGACATAGGAGCCAATCTACAGCTGCAGTTTTCATGAGGTTGAACCTTGAACATGGTGTCCCCCCTACTATAGGCCAACTACGGCAACGCCTGCATGATTTCCCTGATGATTGCCTTCCACGAGTTTAATGAGATTCGGAACCAACTGCGGGGACACGAACATTTTGGTCAAAGAGCAGAGGGGAGGTCTCTGACATGATTGAACAATTGGGGCGCCTACACTCTTCTTCACTCTTAGTGCCGCAGACACAAAATGGCCAGACCTACATAACATCATGCCAGATTTAGTCCTTCTGAGGCCCGTGCAGTGCAACAATGGAGGACCAAGAACATTGTTAGCCACCCTCATCGTGTCGCTGCATACTTACATCAAAGATTCACAATATTTCGTGAAGAAGTGTTGCAAAAACATCTTCGAGCCAAAGACTATTGGTACAGGTAATTTTCTTCAATGCTCTCTACTTTTGTTTTGCTTAAATACATAACGATTAACCTTCCTTTACCACAGGTATGAATGGCAACATAGAGGTTCAACACATGTTCATGGTTTCCTATGGCTTGAAGATGCTCCCGACGTTGATTGCATCGACTGGTCAAATAATGAATCTGTGAACAAAGTAAGACAATACTTTGATACCTACATATCTGCATGGAATATGCGCCCTCCTTCCATCCGCTCAGAATTTGTTCACAGGAATATCCAGGATGACCCTTGCCTTTTAGTTTCATCTCAAGTCCTTGCAGTTTCCCCGTTACAAGATTTGGAGGAGTTGATAAATCGAGTTCAACGACACACAAAGTGTTCCGAGAATACTTGCCTCCGAAAAAAAAATAATCACCTCCAGTGTCGGTACAATGCACCTTGGGAGAATAGAGCCACTTCTCTTTTGTTTGTTGATGAGAGTGCTTCAGTTAAATACCTCCCTTCAAGGAATGATGATAGATTGAACACACACAATCCAACGCAATGTTATCCATATGGAGAGCCAATATCGATTGTCAACCTGTGTTATCTCGCCATGCTGTCCTCAAATACATTGCTAAGTATGCTTCCAAAGCAGAGCAAAGGTCAGAAACATACCACCAAATGCTTTCTAGATTGTCGACAGCTTTAGATCCTGATCTGCCAGCACAATTAGCCATAAAAAAATGTTGACTGAGAGTGTGGTTGAACATGACATTAGCGCACAAGAAACATGCCACATGCTCCTCAAATTGCCACTTGTAATGTGCAGTCGCACTTTTGTGTCGCTTAATGTAGGCAGAAAAATCTTAAGAAAGTTGGTTGAAACAGAGTGTGAGGATGCAGAAACATCCCTCCTTTTAGATGCATACAAGGTCCGACCTTTAACCATGGAAAACCTTACACTCATTGAAGTTGCACGTGATTGGAGTTACAACAAATACCGCAAACACAATCGATGGAAGAATCGTTCCATTCCAGCTATTGTTCGAGTGTTCCCCAGGTTTCAATGCGTTCCATCTAGGGATTCCCCCTCTTTTGAACTTTTCTGTTGGTCAGAACTCCTTCTATACAAACCTTTCCGCAACATTTCTACTGATATTGGTTCAACACCTCAAGAAACCATTTCTACATGGAATTTATTCAGATACAATTATCAGCCCTGGCATATTGCACGACGTGAATCAAATCCATCGCCCACCTCCGAGCAGTGATAATGAATCAGAGGGCGAGCCCCCCTGCCTGTTCAACAACTATATGATTGGCAGGTTTTGGCTCGATTCCGGCTAGGGAACACTTCTCTCCTTGACAGCTTGCAAATGTTGGGCCTTCGTGAATTTGACACCCTGCACAATTGGAGTGCACATCGAGTTCCTGTTTCTTTGCAGTCTCTTGGGGCCACTTTCATAGAAGACAAAAAGGCAGAGCATATTTCAACTTCCCTCGTGGACAGATTCCACCCTCCAGCTTCAGGTTTATCTCCAGAACAACAACAAGCTTTCGACATAGTTATTCAACACTTCGCTCAGAAATCCAACCTTCCTCCACTGAGACTTATTATACAAGTACTGCTGGTACTGGAAAATCATTCCTCATTAACATTTTAAAGTCTTCATTTGCATCTTCATCCATCCAAGGCCTTTCACCTCTCCTTCTACTCGCCCCAACAGGGGTTGCTGCTTTCAACATTTCAGCTTCAACAATACACGCAAGCCTCCGAATTCCCATTAAAGAACTCAAACCCTTAGAGGGCCAAGCTTTGTCGTCTCTTCAAGACTCCCTCAAGCACACTGAATACATTCTAATTGATGAAATGAGTTTCATCGGGCCAAAGTTGCTTTCCAAAATCGACTACCGTCTTAGGGAGGCTTTCCCGCACTTCAAGAATTCTACATTTGGAGGCAGATCTATGATCCTTGTTGGAGACCTCGGTCAACTTCCTCCGGTTATGGACATTCCTCTTTATGCCAGCAAGTCATACGGAGCTACCCTTTGGAAAGAATTCAACATATCTGTCTGCCTTCATTCAATCTTCCGTCAACAAGGTTGTGATCCAGCACAGGCATCATTCCGTAAGTTATTGCTCAACATTAACATTCGTAACGCACTACCTCTACTGCAGGACTTAGGAAGCTCTTATGTCAAGATCTGATTCCTCCCTTTCCGAACAAGAAAACATTGATTTTAAAGATGCCCCTCATCTTTTCACTCAGAATGACCTTGTGGACTCCCACAACCTTATTATGTTGAAATCCCTTAACTCTCCTATTGCCAGATCAATTGCTGAAAAAACCAGACGTTCTGCATCAGGTGACACAGAAGACGATCAATTAAAGCCCAAGGTTCTTCTTTGCATCAACCAAAAAGTAATGCTTTCCGCAAACTTGTGGGTTGACAAAGGTCTTGTCAACGGCGCTACTGGTTCTATCATCGACATAGTCTATGAGGAATCATCCGACCTCCAGGTCTACCTCTTTTTGTCGTCATCAAGTTTGATCGTTACACAGGACCTCCCTGGGATTCAAACAACCCCTTGCATGTTCCTATTCCTCCCATTTCTAGAGGGGGTCGCAGACAACTACCACTCAAAATGGCATGGGCTTTTTCTATCCACAAGTCTCAAGGACTTACATTAACACGTGCTACAATCGACATTGGTGGAACTGAAAGACAAGGCCTAACATTCACTGCTATCTCAAGAGTTCCGTCTCTTTCTTCCCTTCGAATTTCTCCATCATTCTCTTTCTCCCGTTACTCTCGCATGTCCTCCACTCCCCTTCTTCAATCCAAGCTACAAGAGGAATCTCGCCTTCACTGCCTTCCATCTTCTCTCCCACACCTCCCCAACACTTGTCTTAACAACTTCACCTCTTCCACCTTTCTCGATCTACAAACTCCATCGGTGCAACAACTTCCTTATAGCAAGATCGCATGTACATATCGCGTACATTTTGTATCTATTTCCCCTTTTTTCCATGAGTTTGCTATGTCTGCAACTACTTTTAATGCAATATTTAAACTATGTTCCTTAACTTAAGTTTTCAAAAGTTTTTTTTGGGACTGTACTGCTAGCCGATCTACTAAAACTTATACTTTTATAATTAACTTTCAAAAACATGATGCTTTTGTTTTATTTTCACATTTTCTTAATTTGCTCTCTTTCGGCGTTTCCATCGCACACATCACGTGCGATTGCTAGTTAATACAAATAAGAGACTACATGTTGTTGGGAGTTGAAGGCTCATGTACTATCAATAAATATAAAGGAGAACCATGCCTAACTATAATCTAAAAGTATATATGAATGAAACACATGATAAAGACACATGATTTCACTTGGGAAAATCCTTTCATCTAAAAAAACAATATTTAAACCGGATTACAAATAGGATTACACATAAAATGTTGTGTATTGACAATTGCACAATATACTGGACATTGCACAAAGGAACTGCAAACTTCATAGATATTACAAAATGGACTTGAAAAATCAACAAAATGCAACATTGTATTCACTCACACGGGTAACATAATTCTTCAATGCACAATCCATATAATATTCCAAAAATGCAAAAATCACTAACTTTGAATGTTCCACTATTCTCGATTGATACATAATTACCTATGGACCTAGATGCCCTTTTATCACATCTCCATCCTCTATATGATCACCAACCCTTTTAAAGTATATAAAAATTATCTCATCCATTTTTAAATAAGCCATGCACTTCTTCAACGATCTTAATATGTCATGAATCAATCTTACCTTCATTCCATTGATTATAATTTGAGAGTTTCCTTGAACTATTAATTTATTCAAACTTTTTATGAGAGTTGTTTCTCATGAATTTCTAACCAAAAGAATATATGAGAATTTGGCAACCAATTAAGGAAGTTGCATAATATATCAAGGGCATACCCAAATAATAGTTTGGTACACTCGTGATTTCAAATCCTAGAATTCCTAGATTCTCATTTTTAATTCACAATGACATTGATGAATTAGAGCTTTAGATTTGTCGGCATTAAGGTTCTATTCAATAGCTAGAGTTAATTTTTCCAAAAACAAATTGATTGCAGGGGTTTCCTCAATTGAGGTCTCCCCTTTAAAATAATTGTATTATCCACAAATGCAAATGAGAGATTGGAAGAAATTTGCAGGCCTTATATAATTGAAAACAAGTTTGGAAGTTAATAAAGTCCCCAAAATGAGAATTAATGTATAAAATAAAAATAAATAATAAATAATATTAGATGAAAAAGTTAAGGTATTCAAATCCTTATTGCTGCGGTGTTACATTATAGTTCGGTTGTAAAATTACAATCCATTTGTTTATACACTCTAATGATGGTGTTAATGTTGATAGGTGTATGCATGAAGGATCGAGGAGAAGGGGATAATGACAACAAAATTATGAGGGGTTTTTCAATTGAATACACCTAAATTTGGTAGGGAGTAGTTAATTTCTATGGTGTTAGTTTATTTATATATTTATCGATTGTTGGTCTAAACTAATCTCTTGTTGGCATGTGTTCCTTATGTTGTTTGATATTTATCTTATTTTTATTGTGTCCCTTGCAGCTTTGACCTTTCAACGATATTTTCCCCATATTTGTCATTTTCTCGTATTCATTGTGTATATGTTTCCTTTCTCTTTTTGATTGTTCTCTAACATCTCTTATTTTTGTCTTGGTTTGAGGCAATGACCATTTTTCTACAATATGGAACTAGTGACCGGTTTTGTACCCTCTAGGTTTATGGTCAACCTTTGTGAACCCTTCTTTCTATTGATTTTTAACTACTTAGAATTTGTGGCTTCCTTCCTTATGTGTTGGGTTGCATGTCAATAGGGTCCTAATTGAATCCAAGAAGTCTATAAATACAAAGTTGTATTTAGGAATTAAACAAATTTAAAAGACAATCATACATTGAATTTGTTTCACAAAAAGAGTGGTTTATGAGATATAAGATCATTTTTTATTTATTTTTCAAGCAATCCCATGCCAAAAGATGAATTCAAGAATTTAGTGATTCAATCTAATCTTTATCAAACAATGAACGATAAGGGTTAGGAACTTATAAACACCAAACCGATTAGTGACTTACATTGAATATTGATCGTGATTTTGTCACTCACAAGGGGTGTGGTAGTAAGGGAGGGATAGCATATGCACCCATTGTTTGTCTTCTATTTTAATGCATTTTCAAGGGTTTGAGGGTAGATTACGCTTTCAAATGGTCAACTATATTAGATTATTGGTGATTTGCAATGGAACCAAAGAATGTGATTGAGAGGCTTTGGTTCATTAGGATGTGGAGGTTGCATTTATAGAGTTAGTTTCATATTTCATTACGTAAGGAATTTTTATAGTTTTTAATCAATTCCATCATAATCGGGATTTTGGTCAACCAATGTCAGTGACCATCTCTATTTTTGGATCTTTCTTTTGCCACTTATAATTATGAGTGTATCATATTCACATGAAATCAAATATTGTTCTATGAAACTCTAATCATCTAGTATTTTCTAGCATTTAATATTGTTTCCATATTTCCTATATTTTAGACTAGATCCTTATTTTATGTAAGTAGGTTTAATTTTTGAACTTATTTGAACTAAAACTAAATGCAACATGAGAGTGTGTATTATTATAAAACAACCTTTATATCTACATTTAGTGAACTCAAGTGCATGTATCAAGCACCCAACATAGGGTTCCCCTTTAGTGAACCCACATTGTATTACTTCCTTTATTGCCTCCTAATATTATATATCTTTTCTTTAACGATATTTTAAATTTTCCTAGGTTTTATATTATCTATGTATTCCAATCTCTTAGCTCTAGCTAAATTGTGTATTACATTATAAACCCTAGTGTGCTTGGAATGGCTTATCCCTTAAATACATTTGTTTAATATTATGATTACCTTTCTACAAACGAGTATGGAATGCCAAATTTACTATGAGAAGATCTTGAGGAATACCAAAAATGTTTTATTCTTACATAAAGTAAGCTCCAACAATATGAATTTGGACCTAGATGTGCACAAAAACACATTCTTTCCTTGTTTGAACATGAGAATACCCTGCATCAAATTTGGGAAACACAGAGTTAGATGGTTATTTTCATGTTTATTATGTTAATTTTATAACCCTAATTATAGAGGATTACTGGAATGCTGAAATAGAAGAAAGAAATAGAGTTGAACCCATTGCTAATATTAAGAAATATACTATGTAAAACCTTGTGATATTGCTACATTTATGAATGTAGTAAGAGAAGTTTCTTCACAAGGTCTCCTTGCCATTTCTTCTTCTCAAAATGTAATATGTGAATGTTTCTAATGCTTATGCTAGTGTGATTCATCAAAAGGGTAAAAATTATTGCAAAGATACCTTCTCAATTGTCCCAAATTCCCAAGTTATTGCAAAGTATATCTTCAACAAGAGTCCCAAATTCCTCGGGGCCAACCGTCTAGGGTTTTTTTAGTACCTCTTAAAGTTATTCTTTCTCATTTGACTCATTTTTGATTGCCTCTACTTACATACTCTTTGACTCATAATATATTTGTTTATCCATTTCCAATTTGTTTTATTTCTCTCAAATTTAAATTGTATAATGGAAATGGAGACCCTTCTCAACATGTTAGATCATTTCACATTTTGCTTAAACGTTGCTTATGATGACAAGTTGTTAAATAAGTTATTTCAAGAAGTTTACAGGGGTATACACTCAATTGGTTCTTTTATTTTCCATATGGGTCCATAAATTCATTTGCATATCTAATTGATAGTTTCTTGGCTCATTTCCAAATCAATATTGCTAGAAAAATTACATATGTAAAATTATCTCAACGTAAAAAATATTCAATGAATACATTAGTGAGTATGTAGTATGTACTTAGTTTCAAGTCCATGATTGCTAAAATGACTTAAAAACCATTCAGATAACAAACTTCAAAATATTTTATCAATAACCTACTACCAATTCTAAAATAAAGCGGTTTTCAAGACTTACTATTCCTTTAATGAACTTTTTTATATGATTAAGGTTCATGAATCCAAACTTTAAGAAGTAAATGCACGTACATATGAGACAAACATACTAACTAAAATGAAATTTCAAAATAAAGGAAATTTAATAACTAAAAATTGATATGACATTTCATTTTAAAAATGGACCACAGACATTCTCTATTCATCTTTTAAAAATAACGGGGACATTTTCCATTTTTATTAGAACGGATAACAAAGCAAAGCGTCTGGGTGGTGTAGTCGGTTATCACGTTAGTCTAACACACTAAAGGTCCCCAGTTCAAACCTGGGCTCAGACTACAATTCATGTCTCCGAGTCCGACTCTCTGCCGGTGGACAACCAATTAAGACTTCATCTATCCATGTGGTTGATAATAAATGAAACTGCGGCCGTGCGTCTGCATGGCGGGTTTAACTGAATTGTTCTCTTTTATGTTGTCATTGAATTCAATTATTTTTCATTTTAATATGAAGTGCCTATTTATCAAACACTCTCTCGTATCAAACAAAGTGTATGTTTTTCAAATTGAAAAATTAATATCATTTTATAAAGCATTTTTTCATAATGTTTTTTCCCTCATTAACATATGAATGGGTTGGAAGGAAATTTTGGAGTGAATAATACTAGCACATGTGGAGAAACATTATTTTTAGATGTGGTTCAAGTATCAATGTGTGGAAATTTGTGGAAGTGTGTAGAATATGTGAATTAGTGAAATGAAGTTTATAGAATACAGACAATCATTGATCTTATTTTATCTTGGGAGGTTATGGGCATGAATTTTTATTCATTTTATTTAGATTGTAGGAATGATATGATTCTATATTTGTTGCAAGGGAAACTATTTTAAAGAAGGAACCTATTTTTTATTGTTTGAAGATAACAAATGTAATGAATATTGCAAATTATATCTTTAAAGAGGTGTATGGGTGCATGGATTTACATGAAATACTATTTTAAAGAAGGAACTTATTTTTGATTGTTTGAAGATAAGTGATGTAATGAATATTGCAAATTATATCTTTAAAGAGGTGTATGGGTGCATGGATCTACATGAAATACTATATATGGTAGGGGTGGCAAGTGTTTTATCAAATTCTTGGTGAAACTATAGAATAAGTTTAAAACGGGAAGAAAAATAAAAGTGTTGATTTAAGTAGTTATTCATAATTTAATTATATTATGTTTAGTAGATGATAAGAAAGATACCCCCGCCGACATTTTATTTTATAACTCTTCTTCCTTGGTGGAATATAATGAGTGGACTTTTGCATAAAAAGGAAAGATTCTTTGAAAAATTAAAGTTTCACACACAATACTATGGAGCTTACGAGATGGTGGCTTTGTTATAATCGATCATTTAGAAAAGGAATTATTTCGTAGAAGCACATATAATAATTTAAAGTAAAAGAAAATGTTAGCCAAAATAAGATAATAATAAATTGCTCTGGATATCTTATTCAATGATCATACAATTTAATATATACATGCTCCCTAAGATGTGAATATCAAGGGATGGGAGGTATGTGGAAGGCCAACAAAAAATGAAATAATGGAATATGCCAACTTCCTCCCCTTATTTCATTGTTTTTACAAAGGTACCCCTAAGACATCATCATCTTTGTCTTCTCGATTTTGGTACTTCTTCTTCTTAGTCATCATCTTGTTGAGTCGTGATGTGTCCTTTTTTCTTGTGGCGAGGAAGACATCTGGATTTCTTTGAATCGGTTCAAACTCCGGCTCGACATGCATTTTTAAATCTGTCTTAAAATGAAGTGCGATTTTCTTCTCAGTATGCAAGTCTACACCAAAATCCTAAATTAATATTTTAATAGTCCCAACATTTTTCATTATGAGAGATGAGATCAAAATATGGTAGGAGTCCATTGCCGTTAGTTTATTAGTAAAAGTTATTTGATTTATAAATAATCAACCATAAATGAATTCTTCTTTGAGTACAAAGGTTAAGACATTAAAATTGGATGAAGCTAGGATTGTGTTTCGATAAATTTGTCCATATAGATAATTTTATAATTTTAAAAAAAGTTAGCGAAAATTAAGGATGCATACATAGATATAACGTTCACACATGAAATAAATGATATCTTTTCATTATAAAAACTAAAAACTAAAATAGGTTTAAGAATACATATATGGACTAGCAATCGTAACGTTAGTTAGATGATGGAAACACCGGAGGGGATGGAGTGAAGAATGAAAAAATGAGGAAGTGAAATAGAGGGAAAGGATGAGGGAGATCAAGAGGGGGTTCGATGGAGAGGGAGGACATTGTGTTCCAGTGTATGGTCTTTATCTTGCACGTATTATTCACAACGGTGCAATATGCATTTGAAGAGGGCAAACTACAAAATGGGAAAATTTGAAAAGGTTACATGTTCGAGACCCAACTGAAATGATTGCTTGTTGGAGCACTTTGTAGCTTCCCTTTTTAATTTAAAGATGGTGTAATTGTCATGAAATAGGAGATGCACGAATAATCATCAATAATTGAGTTCCTGCAATGGTAGGCCAAACATGTATGGTGTGTGAATGTTGTATATTGAGACTCCATTAATCACGTGAGTGCAATTTGAGCCTAAAGTGCCGAAAATTCAATATGTTAGTAGGTCAAAACCCATCCACATTTCTCTTTCCATTAAAACTTTGTAGTCAATTTTTTTAGTTCTAATCTGAGTAAATAGGCAATTCACGAAGAAGCATTAATAATTGAACCCCTCTAGTGATTAGTCATATGAGTGGCAGGTATATGTTATCTCTTGGTACAACTTGACTATTTGAAAACCTAATCAAAATGCTTGTTTCTTAGCCTCAATATGTGCCACACGATCCGATCCTTTTAAACACATGACAAGCTCTAAGAGAGACAACGTTTGATTTTTTAGATAAGACGTAGACATTAATGGAAAGTTGGAAATAAAAAAGTGAGAAATAAATACCGCATGTTCTACACCTTTTCCATGGTTTAAATTGTAGCACTTAAATAATTTATGTTACTAATGTTACAATTTATTGAATCAATCTCGGTCACATTATTCATGCGAGCGCAATTTATGCTTAAAAGAGACAAAATAAATAATGGGAAAAATCCAACAAGTTTCAAGTTCGAAACCCAACTGAAATGCTTGTTTCTATGTGAGCACGGTATAGCCCCCTTTATAATTCTAAGCTTGAATAAATGTAGGGAAATAGACGACGTGTGAACAATCATTGATAATCGAGTTCACATTATTCACGTAAGTGTACTTTACACTTAAAGGTGCCAAAATAAAAAAGGAATCTATCAATACATCAATATCACAAAAAACTCTGTGAAGTCTCCCCATATGTGGTGATGGGGATGCACTCTCTGATTGTTTATGCCGAAAAATCATAGTCAGAGGTGCTTTCCCATTGGTCCAAGGTTTCAGGTTAGAGCAATTTCACTTTGCCAATGCAATGAAACACCCCTAAAGATGGATTTTTCATAAACGACCGCAAAAATGTTGCATGCAGTAGTAGTCTGGGGATTAGTAGAATATATTGCTCATACTTGTCACCTCTTTGAAGGAGATTTTGAGATTTTTATGTATTTGACCGCCAACTATTGTGATTTTTGTGCAAAGGGCGAATATGGCTTTGGAGCGAAAGGATTGATTGCATTGCATCTAGTTAAACACCAAGTAATGTCACTTGAGGGGAAAGGATATTTTCTATGTGAATGTCATCGACTTAGGGCCTCGTTCAAGACTATGGAAACCCTGAGGTAGGGCCTAGATCTAGAAAGTTGAATGTTGAAGGAGTCAATAGAGATCTAAGCTCATCAATATTTTCTTAATAAGACAAGTTTAATGTAAGAAATTTAGGACTACAGAGTTAGGATACAATTTAATTTTGTTTTAAGGGCATTTGATATAGGTATTCCTTAGCAAGCTTGAAATTTCAAATTATTTGTGCCTCTCAAATCAAAATTCGTTGCGGTTCAAGTGGTTGTAAACTCCAATAATTTTTATAGATATTCATATACTTTGTTCCTGTGTGTGTGTGTGTGTGTGTGTGTGTTTACATTTTTATATAACCACTTAAAAAAACTTACGGTTTTTGAAATTTTCATCTTGTCATTGTTTATGGTTTCCTAAATTTTTCACCCGTAATATATAGTTAAAATTTAAAAAAATGAACGATTTTTTCACGTGCACATAATTATTGTAGGGTTAAACGAATGAATTTTATATTATTTGTCTTTAAATAACTATTGTATAATTTAAGTGAATACCTAAAAAAATGTTAGATAATTAAATTCAAATGTATTATTATTATAAATTAATTCTCCTTTCATATATATTATTTATCAATACACACGTTATTTAAAAAAAATGGCCTACTGACTGACAATTGAATCCTTAGAGTGATAAGATTCCGGTTGAAAAGATATCATATGAATCATATAGCTTCAAAAGTATCATATATGTTGTTTGCCTCAAATATTTACAAATTATTTTATGACTAAAATCACATTAAACGTATAGAAAAACATCAAATTTAACATATGACATGTGGCACTATTCACGCATAACTATTTATACGGTCATTGTTCATGATGTTCATTATGCATGTGCACTATGCACGCTCCAAGAACTGACACATGGAAGCACATGTGTAAATCCCATTCTCATTTTAAAATAACGATACTCTATTAATCATGTTGAGATAGTATGATGTTACACAACGAGATCTATGAATAAAATTATATCCAAAGCGTGACAAGGAGACAAATGTTAATGTCATTGAAACCAAATATATTGTTCGATTAAACCATGGTTGTTATCTTTTTAGTGATGAAAATTACTAACAAGCCATATAGAAATGAAATAATTAATTGAATAGGAATGTTTTTATATATTTATGTAATTATTTGTACAAATCTATATATTTAATTCTCAAACAAAATAAAGTTCCACTAATAAATTATATATGTAGAGAGTAGTATTTACATAAATCAATTTCTGAAGAAGTTAGTCGAATATATATTTAGATATAAAACATTGTACTTTGTTAAATCAATTTCCGAAGAAGTTCCGTGGATTATTTTGTTAAATTAAAATCAAACCCAACGTTTCGAAATGATTTGCATACAGATAAGAGAAGTGAGGCCACAAGTAACGCTGGTGGTGAGAATGGTTGCAAAGGTGGGCAACTATAATTACATTCTGGATTGGGAATTTGAGAAAAGTGAAGACATTCGTGTGAATGTAAGTCCCAAATCATTAATCCAGATTCCAGATTCCATCCAAGTTGCTGTAATACACAGTTTTACAATTACTTAGACAATGAATTAGCAGGTGGGTCTTTCAGGAATTCTGGAGTTTAAGGCCACATACTTCACACATGTAGATCAAATTCAGACTGAAAGCGAAGACATACATGGAAAATTATTAGCAGAGAAAACGATTGGCATATTCCACGAACATTTTATGGCATTCCATTTAGATATGGATGTGGATGGCACCCAGAATTCATTCGTGAAGGCGATGATGAAGAGGAGGAATGTTACGGAGGGGTAGTCTCCAAGGAAGAGATATTGGATGGTGGAGAAACAAGTTGCCAAGATAGAAAATGATGCTAAAATCCAGTTCCAATTGAACCACCCTGCAAACCTCCTCATTGTGAATCCCAGCCGAAAGTGTAGTGCCCCGCACTTCACGGAATCCAATTGCAGGATAGTGGCTGACTTCGACAGCTTTAGCAGAACCTTGAGAGAGAGACATCATAAAAGCCTTTTCAGATCTTTCATTTACTTGCATCATAATCGAAGCACTCTTTTTTGAATCCAGAGGCGTATTCACGTGAATCCCAAGTTAACATTAAAAATTTAGCAGTTTTTTGATAATGCAGCGCACTAGAGACATGGTTATCCTCAAGAGACAGTCTCACTCTCTTGTCTATGCAACATACATGCCTCCAACCTAATCAGTTCACCCCTTGGCAACATACTCCCATCCTGCGTCAAAAGGGATGCTCCAGAACAGGGTAAGGACGCCCATCAAAGCATAACAAATAGAGGATCTATCAAACATTGCAGTTGGAAGTGCTCTAGCAGGAATCTATGAGAACGTGGAAGCAAGAACTTGGCATGTGCACTGTTCGTTTTAGTGCTTGAAAACCTGGTTTAGGAGACTGCAACTACTGCAGGATATACACAAAATGGGTTTGTTGAAAAGGCTATAGAAACTTCTGAGCAAATGTAACTGGCAGATTTAAAGCCAGATTCCATAACCTCTGCTAGCGTCTCCCGTCCTGTGCCAGATGCGAGCTATGGAACAAAGTATGGACATCCTTCAAAGCATAAAAAAATTAGAGGAACCTTGTCAGATGTTGTAGTTGCAAATGGTCTTGTAAATGTGTATGAAAGATCTTGGCTCTCTCACTCTTCCTCTGCATGAAGCCCTTTGTTGTACATTCTCAGCATCCTCCCAGACTGTGTCAAATGGGATGTTAGGAGCAAGATATGGATATCAACAAAAGTATAAAGAATAGAGGAATAGTTTCAGATGTTGTAGTTGCAAATGTTATGACAAACGTGTATGCAAAATGGTGGAGTTGTGGATGCTCATGAACTGTTTGATGAAATGCCCAAGTGAGATGCTGAACCAAATCCCGCGGTTTCAACCGGATTTGTTCCTCCATGCATGGTTCATCTCTCCTCATTTATCATAATTTATGTTCTTTAGTTTTTCTTTTGTGACGAAATAAATTTCAAACTGAAGGATTTTCGTATATTTGATTGTATTAAATAAACTTGTTTTAAAACAATAAAACATTATATCGTAACTTACAGGACCTATTATTCCTTGGTAAACAACGAACTTAAACCCTCACTTCGTGATGATCTAGCAATGTCCCAACCAAACTAGATTGCTACAGTACCTCTTTTATTGACGAGTTGAAGTTGACTTCCCGGTAAATATGTTGACCATCTCCTTGTTTAAATAGATAAATTTGCGATTTTCGGAGACTCGCAAAGTAACCTTTGTAACTTCGGAAAGGGGATGTTAAGCTTCATTCGTGTACCTTGTTATGTGAGGAGTCACCTCAATCTTTGGATCGACCCCGAATGATCATTTGTGATCTTTTGACGCCCTTCTAGGAACAATGTTTCACCGTTTTGCAGTTGTAGGAAGCTACTAAAACTTAAAAGTTGACTTTTCGTTTTGAATCGCCATTTGAACCCTGAGCACCAAAATGCTTATCCACCTTCGCAAACCTCTAGTGTTTTTACTAGAAAATTGCAAGGAACCTTCAGTTTGGGGAAAAACACTCTTCTTGATAGTTTGAAAAGTCTTTTTGAGGCCTTTGAAAGACTAGGTCAAACCGACCAATTACAACCGATGGCTCCGTAAAGCATGTCACCGCTTGAAAACCGCTTTATAATACTCAATTTCATTGACTCTGATGAATTCTCCATATATGGGGGAACTTGTAGGAAATTTATCCATCGAACGTTATTTTTGGGACGTGGTTTTCTCGAGCCCTTTGAGCTAACTTTTAATCATTTCGCAACTAAGCCGATTACTAATGGTCTCAAAGAACTAGCCACCAATCATAAACCATTCACCGCTTCTAAATTCCGCTGTCGCTCGTGAATTCTTGGTGTATAAGAGGACACATAGAAACTTACCTGTGGTGTATTTGTTTTAGGGAATAAGAGATAAAATATGTGGAATAATCCCTTGTAGAAAACTAATATGTAGAAAATATTATGGCGTAATAAATAACACAACCGTTGAGACAATATTTAACGCGGTTCACCCAATTTGGGCTACGTCCACCAAGAATCACTTGCTCGATTTTATTACAAGCCTCCACTCTCTCAATACAATACCTGTGATCCGTTTGGAGCTATGCTCAACAAACTCTCACAAATTCACACCCGAATTCAAAGCACATTTGCATACATTTGCTTGTATATCTATCATATGCATAAGACCATATAAATAGACAATTGCTTTCAGCATTTGATACAAAACCGTGGGTATCAAAACCATGGATGTCAAAACAATGAGTACCGAAAACCATGGTCCCAAAAATAGCCCATAACGGTTCCCATTACCGATGGGTTAATAAACCACCCATGAAAATTTATTTGGGCTTTGCCCCGAACCCCTTGACCCACTCACCGGCGAGCAGGACCACCGTAAAAAATACCCGAGTGTAACACATAAAAGGTGTATCACACTCATGAAAATAGGACAACATAAAAATTTTTCATTGATGACAACGTTTGAAAGTGGTTTCTTCGCCCCCAATCCTTTTTGAACGTTTTTGCAACTAGTAGGGAAACGTAAGAAGAAAGTTATAGACCCCGTCGGGTTGCCAAATCATTGTGGAACTTGTTGACACTTGTAAATAATTGTTTGAAACTCTACCATGTGACTTGTTGTATGAAATTGAATTTTTGTGAAATAGTGTTCTTTCTATTTCCTATCTCTTTCTCTCTCCTTGGTTACGAAATGAAGTGAATACATGTCTCTAAACCTTTTCCTTTCGAATGTAAAGTATTATTATTATAATGTAAATGGAAAATTAAAATGTTAATTATGTTAGATTAGGGTGGATGCACGCAAGCCGGTTATCGCTAATTTCATACTCACATGGTTTTGTAGGATGGAAGTGAGATGACGAAAAGGCATGGTGTATATCATTTTTACTATTCTAATTTATATATGTTATTGGAAAATGTTTATATGTATAATGTATTGCCATGTTACATAAAGTTATGTTTGAAATTTGGTGATGTGTATGAGATGCTAGTCAGTAGGGGTGCTTTGGGAAATGTGCATGTAACTAAAGGTGTTCTTTTGATTCATATTTACATATGGGAAAAAGAGGGTTGGATATGAATGTTAAATAAAATCAAGTTTATTATTTTATTGTGCATTCTCGTTGAGAAATTCATGATGGAATCTATAGAGTGTTGTGTTACTTAACTAGCAAATGTAGAAAAGAAACTTAAATATAACAGTCAACCTTAGTTCAAAACTAGTGCTTATCTACCCCTTCTCGCATGACCTTTCTTAGCACAAAAGAAATTGTAACTGTAGATTGAACTTTAAACCTTGTACCCGATGACAGCTTCTAGTTTAAGTAAATAAGAGCCCAATTTCGAGTTATCGCCATAGTTGGTATGTTTAGCGACCTCATCGTAAACCCGATGGTTAAGGAGCGACATGGTTAGACAATTTTAGTGTAAGCAAAATTAAAACTTCCTTATGATCTTAGTGGACTTCCTAGTCTTATGAAGTTAGATCTAGAATTTAAATTCATCATCGAATGAATTCCTTATGGGATCCGATGACACAATGGAGCTAGTGACATAGTTGTACCATGACTTAAAATTTTGTTAATGATCACTTTAGATCCTCATAGCTAAATATGTTACCTTGTTAGTGAAATTATAGTGCCTTGGTCTTTTACATAGGCTTTATAGGGGTAAATATGTTTTTTTACACCTTATTCTATCTATAATGGGGCATAGAGCCCCGAGTGAAAATTGGAATTAAATTAAACCTTAGTTGATTAGAGGTTAACTTATGGGTAGAAAAATTATAAGTAACTCTTTGCAAATGAAATGATTTGAAATATGTTGACTTTAAAGAACCTAGGAAACTAAATCTTGTCACATAATCCCTTGTTATGCCCTTTTATAATATTAAGAATAAAAGAAATTTCACATGCGGAATCATGAAATGCGTAAAACATGGGATCTTACCTCAACATAGACCACTTGTGGTTCCTATGTAGTTTATAATCCTTCCAATCAAGTACTTCTTCAAGATGTTAGGCAAGTACTTCGTAACTCTTTTGTTATAAAGTGATGCTAATAATAAGACCATAATGTGATGTAAGAGTAAATCATATAAGAGTATATTTGAGGTTAGGAATAATGTCCCTCTTGGAGTCCTTATAACTCAATTAGACATTTACTTATGTTAAAATAATATGAATTTCCTTGGTGAGAGAAAACTTCGAGAAAACAAAAGATATACATATAAACCTAAATAGAATTT
This sequence comes from Taxus wallichiana var. yunnanensis, assembly GCA_018340775.1. Lineage (NCBI taxonomy): Eukaryota > Viridiplantae > Streptophyta > Pinopsida > Cupressales > Taxaceae > Taxus > Taxus wallichiana. Next base: position 227,547,777 of record CM031241.1, read on the forward strand.
CTTGATGTGGAAAATGTTGAATGGATTCAACAAGTTATTGAACTATTTTAACTATGGTAGGGAAATAAAGATACCGTGATCAAGAATGTTTATGGGAGAAAGGTATCTTGAATCTAAATATCCCTTAAATCCTAAGATTTCTTTCTTGACATCACATTAGATTCACTTTGTAGTAAGGGTAAGATTTAAACATTGAATAAATGTTTGAGAAGCAAAATCTTAACATAAGAATGAGAGAATTAGGGACCTTGTATGCAATTTGAAATATGACAAATAATTTTGTAAGTTATGGAAATTTCCATAAAGGATAAAAAGGCAACTTAAATGGTCAAACCGTAAGTTAAATGTGGAATGAACTAAAGAATCTATAGGAAAAAAAAAAGAAAAATTATCCTTGCATATTAATGTTTTTGGAATTCTAATCATAACTAAGATGTAATCATGGTAATGACGTGTTGTGGGTTGCAAATCCTTGAGTTCTTTTCTTATGGATAGGTCATTGCTAATATTCGCTCATTTAGGGAAAGTGTGGCATCGACATGTATATAGTGTTGTCATGTGTCTTTTTGAGTCAATGACTTATGTAAGTGTTGTATGCGTTGTTGAGTTTTCTTTACTGGTGCCCTTGTGGCATTGTGTAGTGAGCAATGTAAGTAAAAAAATTAACTTGGTATTTTTACTTGTTGTATTTGGTGTGTAAAATGTGGGCGTGGCATCACTAAATTGGGTAATGAAGTAGGCTACTAATTGGTGTTAGAGTAGGTATTTACCTTAGCTCATGTTCACCTAGTACTTTATTTACCTTTATTGTATTTATCCTCACCTACTTATGTGTGTGGATATTTCTTTTATCTTATTTAGATATTAGGAGATATTATCTAGTATGCATAATTCTTTCCTTGATCTATGGTATTGACTAGTTATTTCCTTGATCTATGGTATTGACTAGATCCTTGATGTCTAGTTCTCTCCTAAATCTATGGTCTTGACTAGTTCTTTGATGAAGTTATTTCCTTGATTTATGGCTTGATCTACGACCTTGATCGGTTCTTAGATTGTATTCCTTTATTTAAGCAAGGCCCATTCTCAATGTATTACATTGAGTTCCATAATAATATATGATATTGCTGCTCATTTGTTTACAAGGTTTATGTAAATTATTCGGAATTACTTTCATCTTATTGATCGTGATGTTTGATTACTTCGTGTTCTTGGCTTGGCATGATCTAGTTATTGTTCCTTTTATCGCCCTCATATAAGCAATAAGGCTTTTACACCGATGACTATCCGCATATTCGGAAGCTTTTACAAATAACCAGTGTTAAGTAAATTCATGACCATGTCCCACAAAACTTTTCCGTAGAAATTATCCTGAAGCCCCTAAAACACTTTACAACATTGCACCACTTACCACCTCACCTTTTCCAAATGAAAGTATTATAAGGATATCTTAATGTGTTTCTCGATAAATCTCATGCTCAACCCTATGAAGAGGTTTTTCCATTTCAAGCATCTTGTTTACAATCTTTCGTCAACAAAAATTCAATTGAGTACAAAGTTTCTTTTAGTAATTTCTGCACGATATACCAAACACAATGGTAATTTTGATGTGACACTTAAAACATGTGTCAAATTTTATTTTAATATACCATATTTTGCATCTCGTGACCATGTTTTTTATTTGGATTTGAACATGGTTGCTTCTACATGAAATTCTTTGTTATAGTATGTCCTTTTTCAACCACATAAAGGGGTCGCCTAATCAACATTGTTTACTTATTTATTAGTTCCGGGCACTCACTATTGGCCCTACCCCTTATACTACTAAAATAAATGGATCTTTTTTTAGAAAATATGGGTGAAAGGGTTGTGCTTGCATTATTGGTTGAAGTGTCATCAACTTGCTTGCCTTCTCTAAGACATGAGAGGGAATTTGACATTCCTATGCATTAGAAGTATAACAACTCGTAACGCCCACAAAAATACCCACACGAAACCCAAGACAAACATAGGTCAAACTAGAAAAATTATGGAATAATTTTTTTGTAAAACTCACAACACTAGGTTAAAATTTACGGTCACACTTTCTCATTTTAAAATTACATTAAATTAATATTATTAATTTCCGAATGAGGGTCCACAATCCCCTTAGCTCCCTTTTTAAAAATAAAATAAAATCTCTCAATACCATTTAATAAATTAATTAGTTTACAACAAGATTTAGACTCCCTCCCTTTGTTTTAATACAATTTAATTTAACCTTAATAGACTTGTTCGATTAATTGCAAAGGTATTTTGGTTTAGTTATTTAAATAATAAATTTTACTACACCCACAAAGGATCAATGATTGCATTAATAAAAGGTCTCTAATAAAACATTTGGGTTAGAAAATAATAACACCCACTTACACCACTTAAGTGGCCCCACTTAAATCCTACCCATGCATTTTAAAATTTGAAATTTATCTCACCCACTTCCCACCTACTTTTTGTAGGGATGAATCTCATCCATTGGATGGATTCATTTGGAGCCCTTGGATTTAGGGATCCATCTAACCCTAAACTTGGTTATGAAAAAGCTCTTTTTCCTTTCATTTGACTTATTATTTCTTTTCTTATTTTTAGGTTTGTGGAGAGGGAGGTGGAAGCCATGAGAGGAAATCTCAAGCTCATGGAGGAACAAAAATATTCTTTTGTTGGGAATTCCATTTACACCCTCTTCTAGGGTTTGCATGTATTTTCATTATTGCTTATATTTCCTTTTATTTTGTTTTCCCATTTGGGCTTATGACATTTTGCTCCATATTATAATGTAATAAATAGAATAGTGTAATTATACTCATGGATAAGGATATATACATATATACATATATATATATATATACACATTTGTATATGTATATATTTTTATTTTAAAAATAATTTTATTTATACCTGAAATATAAATATGGGTTTATTATACATAATGTATTTGTGTGTGTGTGTGTGTGTGTGTGTGTGTGTGTGTGTGTGTGTGTTTTTAACAAAGGAATTTGCCCAATTAAAAACCCATGGCCACCACGCGTAAAATTGCAGCTTAGAAGACAATGTATACATCGACCGCAAAGAATGGTGTTTGTTTTTAACTTTTGGGGAAGGAGGGTCTCCAACCCCACCCCGCATCCCATATAATATGGGGTGGTGGTGGGTGGCGACCCTCCACCCGCCCACCCCCCCCCAACCCCCCACCCCCACAAAAAAAAAAACCCAAACCCAAATTTATTTTAACTATAATACCCAACCCCATAGGGCCACGACAAACACGTTGATTAAAATCTCTCTCTCTCTCTCTCTCTCTCTCTCTCTCTCTCTTTATATTTAATACTATTTGATTATATTTAATACATATATATATATATATATATATATATATATATATATATATATAATACAATCATTAACATTTTAATATTACTATTATTTTTAATAATAGTAATTATATTAATAATATTAAAATAATTCTTAATCCTTCAATTTAAAATTTCCTTTATAATTTGGTGATATTTTATAAGATGTTAAAATTAATCCTAATTCCACTTATTGTTACATTATTTAATATTGGGTTTATATATAAATTTATAATAACTTAATAATAATTTTATATAATCCAATAAATTTATGGTCTACTTTGTGACCATGCATTTTCTTTTCTCTAATTGATCAAAAGAAAATCAATCCGTTTGTTGACAAGATAAATAATCAATGAATTTTTTAAGACTTTTCCATCAACATATATAAAATTTAAAATTTCTTCAACAATACAAAATAAAACAATTTATAGTTTAATTTACTACCATATGCCTTTCATGAAGTAAAATAGGAATAAATATTTCTTTATTTTACAAAATACAAGTTCCAACCATTCCCACAAGTAATTTATAACAAGATTTCCCAATAGTTTTGAAATATGAACAATACACCTATCAATACAATAAATCAACTAAAATGAGAACAACATTATTCTCTTTTCAATCACATTTCCATCATATCAAGAACTTGATACACTAAATTTGTTTCTCTTCCAAATAAGCAAAGAAGTAATATTGAATCCTTTACTTTCATTTCCAAAGAGAACTAATACTACAATTTTAATAAATAAGACAACTAAGAATCTCCACTTTAAGAATACAAGTTTACAAGACCTCCATACACAATGGAGACAACATGATAAAATGTTTACAAGGGATTCTTGGTCCTTTCCTCCAAATGCAACAAGAAACATGATTCCTCCTTTGAGCTCCACCTTCAACCAAGATCAACACAACAACAAAAAATGGGGAGTAGGCAACACTCTCCACCCAACCAATACTCCAATGAGGAAGTGAAGCCTACTTCCTCATTGGCCCCCGAGCCCCAACAATGAGACAATATGAAATATTTGACAACCATGGCAACAAAGATAAGGCTTCAAATTTTACTTTCAAACAACATTCACACAAGAACAATAACAACAAACATTCATTTTTCAACACATAAACTTCCCAAAACATTGGCTCTAAAACAAACCAAGTAGAGAAAGGAATATGGGGATACCCTTATGCCTCCCAAGGGTTTGGATGCCCACCTCAAAAACCTCCAAAACACAATCAAACCCAAAGTCTCTTATGCCTCCCTACAAATAAAAATACATCTCTTATGCCTCCCTCTCTCTTATGTCTCCCACAATGAACAAAATAACAAGATGAGAACAAGGTGGGGCATCCAACCCACTCCCTCCTAAATACCCAAATAAAATCTTATGCCTCCCAACAATTTCATCCCCATTTCACTATCTCATACACATCCTAAAGACATTTCACTACCCAACAACATCAAGCAAGAAACACATTCATTCAACACATAAACATACAAGGAAAGAGAAGAAACCAAGGGTGCAAGACCCTACCTTTCCATAGCAAGAATCCACTTCACAAGCAAGTCCCAAAATCCTCCAAGCTCAAGCAATTCCAAGAAATATTCAACTCCAACAAGCACTCCAAAAAGAAAGCATTCCAAAATGAGAGAGCCAAAACCAAGCAAGTAACCCCTAAACTTCACAAAAATTCTAATAAATAGAAAAGAGGGAGAGGGAGATGATGTGGCTCCATGTAGGATGCCACATCATTTCTTCTCCATCTCACCTCACCAAGCTCAACCCATAACCCAAAGCATAATAAATTTGTGTTTGGGAAAAGACCACCCTCTTACACACTCAACCCAACCCACACCCCCTTAAGAACAAAATTAATTACCCATGTAAGAAAAGTGAAATTAATTGCCCTTTTACTTCATTAAAACATAAAATAAGACCTAAAATAAGTCCCTCACATCATAGGCTAGGTGGGTGGGTGACTTTAAGAGGTGTGGGACAAGCTTAGTTTGTCCCACAAGTCTCCAAAATAGCCTAGAAGGTCAAAATCCGAATTTCACAAGGAAGATTGAGTACACACAACCCAAAACAAATTGAAATCATTCCAAACCAACACACATTAAGGCTACCAACTCACATTTATTTCTCCCCCTTTTGTCACATCCTAATTAGCACTAGATAAACAATTTTAATTTAACTTAAGAGGGGTGCTAAACATAATTAATAAAAGTGACTCCACATACTAATAAAAATACAATAACTCACAATTAAATAAAAGAAACAAGAAAATAACATAAATTCCCAAGGTCATTTTTGAGGCCTCCCCCCAATGGGGACCTCCTAAAAAGCTAGAACAACAAACACACATGAATACATGTGTTTCCATGGTGACATGTTGCTAATACTCCATATTCTCTCATTGTTGGTCTCTTATCCCCTTTGGTTTATTGTGTTGCAAACACTGCAAAAGTCAAGGAAATACCTTTACGGCCTCGTGGCCATATTAACAACATCGAAATAATAAAAATACATGCATATACATATAATCAATTATCGCAACTTAAACCAAGACAATTAATTTTCCATTATTCACAATTTCAACTATTGTAATTTCATCACTTTATCAACTATCAATAGGATCATGATATCAAATACATCATATAACATCATATAATTATCGAATAAATGCATCCATCCAATATAAGCTCGTAATCAACAATTTGATATATCCAAACATATATATAATCCATCCTCGTAAATCTTGTCATAAGTCTAACATCCATACTATCTATAAATTAACTAATCAAAATAACAATGTCCATCTATCAATATCTAAATTGTGATAGAAAATTCCATAACTCTAGTCTATGCTAAGAAACATCATAATCATATAAATTTCAAAGAGGAGTGGGCACTACATCCCCCTCCCCTTAGACTCAAATTACTCGTGGAATTCACTAAAACAAATGTGGGTAATGCTCTCGTCTCAGTGTGGCATCCTCCCACATAGCTATTGTCTCATTGTATTGATCCCACTGAATGTGAACCTAATCAATCTCTCTACCTCGAAGGCCCAGGGTCTTGCGCTCTAAAATATGGATGGGCTCCACCATCACCTACCCTAATCTTGCACCTGCAATGAGGTCCAATCTAATACATGAGAAGGATCTGTAATGTACCTCCTAAGTACATAAACATGAAATACATCATGGATGTGAGACAAGTTGGGTGGCAATGCTAGACAATAGGCCAAAGGATCGATACATTCCAAGATCTCAAAGGGACCCACAAATCTAGGAGCAAGATTAGAGCCTTTTTCGTAATGGATAGGGATCTTATGAGGCCTAACATGAAGAAACACCTTCATGCACACCTCAAAACTTTTATCTATCCTACACTAATCCGTATACTTCTTCTATATGTCTTGAGCCTCCCCGCAATCTCTACCTCATCATGATAACAACCGTACTCCATATCCTGTAGTAAAGTCAGCCCAAGAGAAACCATGTCCTCCAATCTGTCCCAACTCAATGGTGTCCTACACTCCCTATCATACAGTTCCTAAAAGGATCCATGCCTATCGAACTATGAAAACTATTATTGTAGGAAAACTCCACCAAATACAAGTACTCCTCCCACCTCGACTGATGGTCCATGATGTACATCCTAAGCATGTCCTCCAAGATATGATTCACCCACTCTGTCTGTCCATCTATCTCAAGGTGATAAGTTATACTGAAGTTGATCCTAGTCCCGAGAGCATGCTTCATGGTAGTCCAAAAGTGAGAAGTGTAAAAGGGATCACGCTACAAATGATCTTCCACGGAATCCCATACAGTCTAACAATATCATCAAGGTATACTCATGCCACTACACTAGCTATGTAGGTGGTCTTTACCAGAGAAAAGTGAGCCACTTTCATCAATTTATCCACCATGACCATGATGGTGTCGTGGTGGTATCTCGACATCGGTAACCCAACTATGAAATCCATGGAAATGGTGTCCCATTTCCACTCCAGTATGGCATGAGGGAAGAGAAGGCTAGCTGGTGTCCGATGCTCAACCTTCACCTTCTGACACTCTAAATAGTATGACACAAACCGAGCTACGTCTCTCCATAGTCCCCTCCAATGGTACAACTGTCTCAAGGTGGCGTGCATCTTCTTCACCCCAGATGGTGTAACACCCCAACATTTCAACACACGAACAACACGGTAAAAGACAGGATATTTTTTTTTGACTTGCTTGAAGATAATACGACACTACACAAGTTCTCTAGGGAATACAACCAACCAAAGACATGCTTTCCACAACACGGACCCACACTGGTTACAGATAAACATGAGGCACACACTAAGGACACAATGGTTCATCTAAAGTATGCAGCTTACAACAAGGTCTTCCCACAGAAGGTTTCTTTAGATTCATGTTTTAGCTGTAAGTGTTTTTACATTCTTTACTTTTCCCGAGAGGAATCATGATAGAGAATCAAGTTCATGTCTCCTTTGAAGAATTTTCCCTACCTTGTTAATGTTAATATACAGTGTAAACCAATTATTGGATGGTAAGAGGTTGCTTCATTAACTTGATTAACTTATTCATTGGTTAGGAGGCAGTTAGTTTATCAAGGCTCTTAACTTCATCAAACTGTTTTCAACGTTGTGCTTTTAAACATATATGTTTTACCCTTTTAAGCGGTCATATTTTTATTTTATTTTATTTTTACAGTACATGACTGTCTAAGACTTGGATTCATCATTAAGATCTTATTAGTGGTTAAAAAGGATTTCATTGGGGTCAAGAGTCTAACCAGAATTATTAAAGGTTTCACTTGGGCTTCACTTGAAGAGATAGACATAAGTATATTGTTTACATTTTCAACGGGTAAGATAGATCGAAGAGTTTCTTAATCAAGTTCCTTCTATTTATTATAATTTTATTATCTTCCAAGATTTAATCATTGACTTCACCTTAAGACCGTTCTAAGGACTCACCACAATAAGAGATTGTTGATTAGTTTACGTGGGATCACAAGGTATATTTGTTTCTCTTGTTTTCTTTTTGCTAGGTTCAAAACATAGTCCTCTACCAAACGACACATGACCAAAGGTAACCAAAGTGATGTAAGTTGATTCAAGTTTAGATAATTATAATTAGGTTGACAATTCAAGGATAAATCATATTCTGAAAAGTGAAAATTCAACAAAGGATACGCATGTCAAAACAAGTTCATTTAATCTTATTGACAATAATATTTCTCAAATTGACTTTCAAATGATAACAACCTACATGAGAACAATACAAAATTATAACGCAATGCCTTCTAAATAGTCTCCACAATTTCCATACCAATGTTTTAAAGCAAAAGAAAAACATTCGTACAACAACAGTTCCTAAGAAGGCTGGAATCCACTTTCTACACGTGTTTCTTTTTCTCTCTTTTTTTTTTCTTTTCTACTCAGGAAATCCTCCTGCACATTTGTTAGCACATGTCAGTTCGCAAGAACTGAGCACGATAAAAGCTATAACATTAAGACAATATGTTGTTATCTAACTATTTCAAGGAAGAAAAGCACCGTTGATGAAGAAAACAATAATCCAAGAGTCTAAACAAGAGCAATTAAAGAGTTGTCCAAAAGCATAAAATGTCTAAATAAAAAGGGAGGCACTAACTCTATTTAATTCTCGCCTCCATAGAGCATTAATAAACCTCATAGTGAATTTCACCCATATCACAATAATGACCGTCATTTTAACAAGATAACATTTCGAAACAAAAACAATTACAAGAAGGGAATTAATTTCAAACGTGATCTGTCCCTATTTGTTTAAGTTAGTTCACCAAGCCAAGGATTCACTATGCCACTGGAAGATCCCAAACAATCAATCGACATGAGAATATCTAAACCAACATGACTCATTCATATTAAGGTGATGTGTCTAAAACAGCTAATTTTATGTCGAGATATTAATAAATAAATTGAAAAGAAAAGGAATGAAACACACAAATGACCCCGTATGGGCCACATCCTATCCTAACAATCCTTCTATTAAACTTTCTTAATAATCAAGAGAATGTCTTAAGAAAAAGGACAAACTTGACAAGACCAAACATAACCATTATAAATCTTACAGAGGGTTACTCAATCATTCCCAAGAACACAACACAGATACATAGCTTCCAAAGGATCTGCATCAACAACAACAAGTTGACTTTAACCTTTCTCGGTCAACATGTAACCATTATACTACAATGACAACAAGGAGGTCATATCACGGTGAGCATCACAAACACCACCAACCAATGAGTTTCCAAACACACCAACCTCTAAGTCACAGGAGAATGAAATTTAAACATCTTTATGGAGCAAAACGTAGGGTAATTTCTTACGCATAAAACCAACATCCCAATTTTAAGATTTGAAAACTTCCTCGATAATGATCCAAAGAGATCTCGTATCCTCCAACACGTGTGAAACAAAATCAAGGTACGAAAAAGAGTATTTCCTCCTCGACATTTTAAGCTATCCAAAAGAAATGTGAGTAACGCCTACGAAGACATTCCATAGGATCAGCTACATTCCTCAAAACAAACAACAATCACCAAGGAGAGAAGGTGAATTCCAAAGAAAACAATCTCCAAACGGTGAACATGAATTGATATCAAATTATGAAGATCAACCATGACGCTCAAAGAATAAAGGTATTTCTTCGAGCGATTTTAAAAGATAACAAAAGCAACTAACCTAGTTGAGAGTAATATCAACTTGGCTCAATTCAAAGATCAGTCAAGCTAAGCACACACTAAGCCAACCAAAAAGGGTTACTAGAACCTAAAACAACTAAAAGAAAAGGATAGAGACAGGAATAGCATCATTTACCTATACACAATGCACTCGCAGTACTCAATCACTATTTCACAAATACCCAACATAAACTAGAACTACAGATCTCGAACCGAAACAAGAATAAGAACAAAACAGGAACTATAAAGTTGAGTCCAACGACAATGTTTGATAAAACATTCAAAATCGTGAGACCAACACAAAGAACTCGGGAATTTTCATTGCAGGACCCCCACCTCTTTTGTTTTATTAGACTAAGAACAAGTTCACCCAACTAATATTTATTAAAACCCAGAAAACAATATAAAAGGCTTCAACCAGCGCAATCATTTCTAACGCCAAAAAAAATACAAAAGAGCAAGGGAAGTGGAAACCAAACAGCATACCATCACACGAGACATTTATATGAAGATTAGAGTTATTTAATGAATCAGTTAAATAACAACATAAGAATCAATGGTATAGAGAATATCGTGCCTGATTAAGCTCCCGCAGTCGAAATCAAGATGGACAGGGCCTGCAACAGCAACCCAAGCCTAATTCCATTTTCTTCAAGCTCGTTGGGCGCCCAAACATCGAACATCTTCACGTTGGCACAGGTAGGAGTTCACGGCCAGGGTGGGTGGTCTAAAATACTTGCCATCATCCTCCCAACACCGCTCCAAGATTAGCCCTAGAACTTCTGTAGGCCCCATTTTTGGCAATTGAACTTGATCCTTCGTCATTCATCCAAACACCTCCACCATCTCCATATGCATCTGATTGTTTCTAATTTGGACCTCCTAACCTTGGTGCTCTCATAATAGGAGCAGCCCTAGTCTGAGACAAAGCAAAAGAAGATGGCTTTATAACCAAAAACAATCTCTTGGTACAGACTCCATATCCATAAAATAGTCCCTAGACTTAGCATCCTCAATTAAGGTTGACCAGTCACTAGATTGCTTCAATGCAGCTGCTTTGTCACCCCTGGTGCTCACTTCTGCTCTAGTGACTGACAGGCCATTTTCACGGAATATGCGAGTCACATCAGAGAGAAGACCAACTCGGTCACAACTGCATAATTCAAGTCTCATTCCCTCAGAGATTCTTCTTTCTATAGCTGCCTCTAAACAGTGGATTATTCTTTGCCTTTCTGCTTCCGAGTTCACTGGGCAGCCATCCATATGTCTGATGTAGTACTCCTGGAATGCATCAGGTCCGTCTGAATCAACTGTTCCATGAAATACAACATATTGCATGTCGGTTAAAGGGCAAATCGTGTCAAAGAGAAGTTTTGGTCTGTCCTTAGACTTAATATTAATGACAGAATAACCTTTCTCAACACAGTTCTGCACAGTCACTATAGGCCTGGTTGTATCATCCCTGGATTCTAGCAGAATGCTATGCACTCTTTCATAGTCACGATCTGCAAACATCATTTGATGTAGACGCCTTTCAGTCCCTGTTAATTCAATTGTTGTATGCTCAGGAGCAGCCTTTACTCCAACAGTTTTTCTAAACGAAGGTAACAAACAAGCATTTGTTCCGAGGGACTGATGCAGTGTGGCAGAGGAATACTTTTACTTTCCCTGTTCACTCAGCACATGTTCTGAATCTGACAAATATCCTGCTACCTTCATCTCCCAAGATGTTTTCTCCAACATTGCATAGATCTCCTGTGCCTGTGGGTGTGATCTGTCACCAACACAAAAAGCATGCGCCATTTTATTGGCTTTAATCCAACTACACCAAGTTTCTTTTTAATTCCTCTATCCTTCATCGATCTCCTAAAATCTCTCTTGCAAAGCAAACTGTGCTTCATGAATATTCTGATATGAAACAGATCCACCTCTATGAGATCCTCTTCCATGAGTTACATCGTAGAACAAGCAAGGTCTCAGTAGAGAATCTCTGTAATAAATTTCATCGGGTCTCCTGGTAACACTCTCACTGTCACTTAATCGATTTTGATGAAAATATCTTGAAGGAGAATCCCGAATTTGAGGATGCAGTCGAAATAGAACAGATAACAACATAGCTGGACAGCCTGCCTGTTGGAAGCGCTCAAAACAAAACAGCTTCTATTATTCTGCAACATGCCGGCTTCACTAGCTTGTAGCTTCAGCGCCGAAAGAAGAAGAGAATGGGGAGGCGAAGCAGAAAAATGAGGAGGATGTAAAGGCCGAGCAGAAAAATGCAGAGGATGTGGAGGCCGAGCAGTCTAGTGCACGGAGTGCAAAGAAGGCAAAATCCGAGCAGAAATTTGCACAGACCGTGATCATAGATGGAAATACTGCAGAGAAAGTTGAGTCGCTGCAGAAAATTTCAGAGAACGCTGAGCCAGAGCTTAAAAGGTAAACACAGGGAAGAACAATTAATAAAATCTGATTGAAAGCTCAGCCAGCCCGCGCCAGAGAAAAATAAATGCAGGCTGTAGCAGGTGAAAAGGAGTACAAAAGTCCTGCACAAACACCAACCCTCCACGCAGCAAACAACAAGAAAAATTAGGGAAAGATTTGCAAATCAGACAAAATAAATGAGGTACATCCACCAGCCAGAAGACTCCAACACGTCAAGATTTTAATGTCTCCATCCTCCACGCAGTCAGTCCACACAAAGAGGCCCCTAACAACAATAAAAACAAGAATTCCCTCCATCCCACGCCAAGCAGGAGATAATGCTGACCGAGACAAGGTAGGTTGGGGGCATTACGATGGGTGAATAAGGTGCACGATGAGCCTTTCTCAAAATATCTTGCCTCAAGCCTCCATCTCTAGGAACATATATCCAACCACTGCTTTCTAAGAAGACCATCTTCCTCTAATTAAAATCCATCAAATATCCCCTCAAGGGGCCTCTGAGACTCAATCTCTTATCTGGCTACAAGGTAGAAGTTGTTGTGAGGAAGTTGCTATAAAATCCTACTCCGTAAATATGTACCCATCAAGTATCCATAATCACATGTCTCGCCTACTCAGTGGCATCGGTAACCACATTCTCCTTCCCCTTCACATGTTATATCTCTATGTCGTAATCACAAAGTAACTCCATCCAACGCCATCGACGAGTGTTGAGATTGGGCGGCATGAAGAGGTGACGAAGACTCAAGTGATCACCCTAAGTGTAAATCTCTCCTGCCAAGAAGGAAGTGTCTCCACCGAACTAAGGCATGAACAACTACTACAAGCTTAAGGTCATGAGTCAGATAATTGAGCTCATATCCTTGAGTTTTGATACTCAAAGCAACCACTTGTCCCTCCCGCATCAACACACCTCCTAGTCTTGCCAACGAAGCATCTCGTGCAAACGAAGAACTCACCCCGATGGTATGGTACGGTAAAAATAGGTGTTGTCATGAGGCATTCCTTTAGTTTCTTAAAGGCCTTCTCACATCTATCTGACCATAAAAAATTCTTCCCTTTCCGCTGAAGGGAAGTGATGGGGTGCGCAACCCGAGAAAAGTCCTGAACAAATATCATGTAGTATCCTGCCAAACCCATGAAATTACGCACCTTAGTCACACTAGTGGTGCTTGGCCAATCCATAATGGCTCTAATCTTGGAAGGATCGACTGTGATACCTTCCCTAGAAATGATGTGACCCAAGTACTACACCTCTAACTGAAAGAATGCACACTTCTCCAGGTTCCCGTAAAGCTTACCGCTCACGAAGACACCGAAAACCTCGATGAAGGTGTTCCTTGTTCTCCTAATGTGTACATAAGTATATTAGAATTTCATCAATAAATACGAGCATGAAGTGATCCAAAACATCTTGAACACCATGTTCATCAAGCTCATAAACACCGTGGGGCATTCACAAACCAAAAGGCACAACTATGAACTCATAGTGCCCATATCTCGTGCATATGACTTGTGGATATCTTCTTCGCAATCCTCAATTGATGGTATCTAGAATTAAGATCAATCTTAGAAAATACTATGGCCCCATTCATCTGATCGAACAAATCATCAATGCGAGGAAGGGGGTAACGATTCTTAATCATTACTTTTTCAAATGATATAATCAATACACAAACACAAAGATATGTCCTTATTCTTTACAAAAATCAGCGAGTGCACCCCAAGGGGATACACTAGGATAGATTAGGCCTTTCTCCGTAAGTCCCTCAAGCCGCAACTTGAGGTCACATAGCTTAGGGGTATTCATCCTATAAGGTGCTTGTGAGATAGGTTCTATTCTTGGAACCAAATATATGTGGAAATCTATCTCACGTGGGGAGGCATCCTGAAGCTCACTAGAAACACATCAAAAAACTCCTAAAAATGGGGTGATCATCAAGTGAAGGTCCACTAGCCCCATCCTCCAACTTATCACTAACAATAATAGCGTAAAACTGACACCCACGTCGTGCACACCACTTAAGCTACATAGCAAAAATAGTGCGGATAGAAATGGGTCTCCTAACTCCAACTATCACTAACTCAACTCCCAAATCATTTGTACATGATATAGTCTTATGGTAACAATCAACTCTGGCTTTGTGTGCAGATAACCAATCCATGCCCAAGATGACTCCATACGAACCCAACGGAAGGATACGAAGATCTGAGGTAGTGGTGAAGGGTCCCAAATCCACTACACACTCCTTAACTAAGGAGTCTACAAATATTTTGGCTCCAAGCCATGTCAATGTCCCACTTAAGGCCCCGTCTAACCGCCACTAGCCTCGCAACGCTCTACTAAAGATGGTGCAATAAATGAATTGATGAACCATAAATAAATAGAATAGAGGTAAGAATACGCCAATGCTACCTGTAGTCTCTATCACAGTGCCCGATGCTCACTCTAGTGGTTCTCAACTCATTGTATAGATCCGATGGCTACGTCCCCATGTTTCCAACCATAGGCTCAAATTGGTGCCTTACCCTTGTTACTAGGGTTATGAGGGAACTCTCTCCAATGATGTCTAAGAACACCACATCCATAACAATTGTTTGGTACTCTCCAATGTGATGTGTATCTAACCGATTCTCTAGTGGTCTCAGTGCCGTGGATCTCGATGATCTTGTTATGGACTACCGAGGTCTCTGTTGGCAAGCTCCTCGCCGACTAAGCTCTCGGTGCACCCTTTTTCCTAATGGGACCCCTAGGAGGCCCCATACTCCATCCCCTCTAAGCATAAAAACTTTGTGAAGGTCTATACGATGGATGATCATCTGCATCTTGCTATTGTTAAGGTGGCTGGTGTGGTAGCTCAAAGAAGAATGTATAGAACCATGTCCGCCACAAGGAGGAGGAGATGACCCCCTCGACCTGTATCCTACATCTACTGGATTCAACTCCTCACTCTATCCCTGGCCTGCTGAGTCTTCCCCCTAGTCTCCTCTGCAATGTAGGCCTTCTCAATAGCCTCTGCTAAGGTTTGTGGGCAATGAATGCATACCACACCTCCCAAATCCAAATTCAGCCCCTAATGAACCTGTGAATCTTGACCTGCTCATCCTACATATAGTCGACATACTGAAGTAAGTCCAGAAATCAAATCTCCTACTCTACTACAATCATGGATGCTTGTTGTAGGTCATGGAACTCATCTATTCTCTCCGAATAAACGTCCTGATAATTACTCGCTCCCCGAAATGCTCCTCAAAGAGCTCCTAGGTAACTATCTTTGAGTCCATGTGGAGCTTCTTCTCCTCGTCCTCCACTGTACACCCGCTCCATCCTCAAAAGATGAATAAAAACATGAGATTTTGTGTTGCTAGTACATGGGTAAAGCTTGAAGCACCCGATCAAGCTCACTAACCAAGCCTCTTCCTAAAACCACTATATCACTAGAATAATGAGATGGGCGTAGCTTCAGGATCTCCCTGATATGATCTACCGCGCATGGTTTGTCTACCTCCGGGTCTATCAACATGATCATCACACTACCTAGGGCTCCTAGATCTGTCTCTATGTCCTGTAGCCCTATCTCCAAGACCTCTCTGTGTGGTGACTCTCATATAGGCTAGCTCCATGTGGGATTTCTCTACCCTATATTCATCACTCGTGTCGGGAAGTTCCACGAGCCTCTACATATGGCTCTCTGTCCTCGCGGATAGGTTCCCCACCTAAGGCTCCCTCGTAAAGCAACATTAACATCCTGTAACATCTAAAGTATCCGAGGAAATATGGTCATACGCTTGATCTGGAGGTGGTAAGTCTAGGTCTATGTGTAATAACTCCTCGTCAAGTCTACACCTCCTGCATAGACCAAAGCGAGAGTTAGTTCATCATTCTAGGTTTTATTTCAGTTTTCTAAGTTTTCTATATTATACAAATATCATACAATGTTGTTTTCTAGGTTTAGAGTTGTGTTAGGTTTAATGTTCATGTCTCATGTTTTCAAGTGTGCCCAAGGGTCCAAGCTTTGAACCCACGACTTTTATACCAAGTGTAACGCCCACAAAAATACCCACACAAAACCCAAGAAAAACATAGGTCAAACTAGAAAATTATGGAATAATTTTTTTGTAAAACTTACTCAACACCAGTGTTAAAAATTTAAGGTTACACTTTCTCATTTTAAAATTACATTAAATTAATATTATTAATTTTGAATGAGGGTCCACAATCCCCTTAGCTCCCTTTTAATAAAAAAAAAATCTCTCAATACCATTTAATAAATTAATTAGTTTACAACAAGGCTTAGACTCCCTCCCTTTGTTTGAATACAATTAAATTTAACCTTAATTAGACTTGCTCAAATTAATTTCAAAGGTATTGTGGTTTAGTTATTTAAATAATAAAGTTTTACTACACCCACAAAGGGGTCAATGCTTGCATAAATAAAAGGTCTCTAATAAAACATTTGGGTTAGAAAAGTAATAACACATCCTTACACTACTTAAGTGGCCCCAATTAAATCCTACCCATGCATTTTAAATTTTGAAATTTATCTCACCCACTTCCCACCTACTTTTTGTAGGGATGAATCTCATCCATTGATGGATTCATTTGGAGCCCTTGGATTCAGGCTCATTTTAACCCTAAGCTTGGTTATGAAAAAAAAATTTTTTTTCCTTTCATTTGACTTATTGTTTCTTTTCTTATTTTGTAGGTTTTGGAGAGGGGGTGGAAGCCATGAAAGGAAATATCAAGCTCATGGAGGAGAAAAACATTCTTTTTCGGGATTCCATTTGCACCCTCATCTAGGGTTTGCATGTATTTTGATTATTGCTTATATTGCCTTTTCTTTTGTTTGCCCATTTGGGCTTATGGCATTTTGCTCCATATTATAATGTAATAAATAGAATAGTGTAATTATACTCATGGATAAGGATATATATACATTACATTTGTGTGTGTGTGTGTGTGTGTGTGTGTTTGTGTGTGTGTGTGTGTGTGTGTGTGTGTGTGTGTGTGTGTGTGTGTGTGTGTGTACATACATACATACTTTTATTAAAATAAATCTTTTTTATTTATACCCAAAATATAAATATGGGTATTATTATACATAATGTGTGTGTGTGTGTTTGTGTGTGTGTGTTTAACAAAGAATCGCCCAATTAAAAACATGCGTGATCACCACAAAAATCACAGCTAGAAGACAATGTATACAACAACCGCAAAGAATGGTGTTGATTTTTAACTTTTTGGGAGGGTCACCGACCCCACCCCCATCCCGTGATGATATGGGGTGGGGGTGGGGTCGGCGACCCTCCTCCACCCAAATTTCTTTTAACTACACACCCATACACGACAAACACATTGATTAAACTCTCTCTTTTTATATACATTTAATACGATTTGATTATACGGTTTTTATATATATATATATATATATATATATATATATATATATATATATAAACCGTATAATCAAATCATTAAATGTATATAAAAAGAGAGAGTTTAATCAATGTGTTTGTCACTTATGGGGTCATATTATAGTATGATCATTAACATTTTAATATTACTATTAATTATAATAATAGTAATTTTATTAAAATATTAATAATGTTAAATAATTCTTAATCCTTCAATTTAAAATTTCCTTTATCATTTGGTAATATTTTATAAGATGTTAAAATTAATCCTAATTCCACTTATTGTTACATTATTTAGTGTTGGGTTTATATATAAATTTATAATAACTTAATAATAATTTTATATAATCCAATAAAGCTATGGTCTAATTTGTAACCATGCATTTTCTTTACTCTACTTGATCAAAAGAAAATCAATCCATTTGTTGACAAGATAAATAACCAATGAAATTTTTAAGACTTTTCCATCAACATATATAAAATTTAAACTTTCTTCAACAATACAAAACAAAACAACTTATAGTTTAATTTACTACCATATGCCTTTCATGTAATACAATAGGAATAAATATTTATTTCTTTTACAAAATACAAGTTCCAACCATTCCCACAAGTAATTTATAACAAGATTTCCCAATAGTTTTGAAATAAGAATAACACACCTATTGAAGACAATAAATCAACTAAAATGAGAACAAAGTTATTCTCTTTTCAATCACATTTCCATCATATCAAGAACTTGTTACACTAAAATTGTTTCTCTTCCAAACAAGAAAATAAGTAATATTGAATCCTTTACTTTCCTTTCCAAAGAGAATTAATACTACAATTTTAATAAATAAGACAACTAAGAATCTCCACTTTAAGAATACAAGTTTACAAGACCTCCATTCACAATGGAGACAAAATGATAAATTGTTAATCGAAAGAGGGTTTAAAACCCACAAGCGAGGATCACGAGGGACGATGTGCACATCAACGAACGTGTGAATGACAACGTGAAGAGATCTCAGGAGGAGCGAGCATCAACCGAATGTGCATGCAAAGATTCGACAAACGGGCAGAACCTTGATAAGCCACAAAAATCTCCTCTATCTCATAGATCAAATGGGGTGTACATGGGATGTGCCGAGTAACCCCAAAGGCTTGCAATCATGACAACTAGAGTAGAGAGGAGCAGTTACATTCCTAGAATAGAAGTGTAACTCCCAATGACGCACTATGATGCACTTACGCGTAAAAGAATATCATAATGACCCCTAAGTAACACATGGACCTACGATCTCACCTAAGTGAGATGACTCACCTAATGATGTGGAAAATAACACACACCAACACCCCCTTTATCGTAACTTAGGATGAGGCAAGCAAGTCAAAAATGAGAAATGGGTCCCGCACAAACCACGATGAGGTACCCATGTACAAGAATAATATCCCAAGCAAGTGAAGGAAAACCCAATGGGAAAAACATCCACCACAAGAGAAAAACACACTCTCTAATCTAAGAAAGATGCTAAATCCGGGGTCTCGGCCATGACGAGCCTCGAAAAGGTACCCATGTACAAAGAGGTAATCTCTTAAAGAAGAAGAAGAGAGAAGAAGAGGGAGACGAGAGGAATGTAGAAGATGCCATGGACGGATCTGAACTCTCTACTCTAAGAAGTCTCCCGAGAGAATGTCGATGACGAGATCCTCTCGCCTCTATACTCAAGAAGAGCCACCCATAACGAACTTTGTTCCCGCCCTTAAGAAGGAAAGAAATGTCATGATGGAAGTCACCCACTCCACAAAGGAAATCAAGGCAAGAACATGAAGAACTCTAAGTCCGGTGCACGAAAGTGTGAAATAGGTCTAGCGAGTGAGTGCCAAGGAACCAAGGTAACGCCACGTGCATAACTTTCGTGAGTGAAAAGAGGAACACCCGCAGAAAGGATGTCTAAGTGATGTGAAGGGAACAAAACATCCTCCACAATAGAAAAGGGATCCACAAATGAGGGTGGATCAATGAAGGTCTTTGGAAATGTGGAAGTGACATGATTCCCTTAAGGGGCACTTCCAAAAAAGAGATGATGAACTCCTCTCAAACACCAGTAGATGGATGAGGGACCCGTAGTGCATCACAAGTAGACTATGCGAAAAGATGACAAAGGTCGTGCAATACTCATCCCAATGAGGGGGCTCAACAAACAGAAGAGTGATTTCATATAGGTATGATTCATCCAATGAAGGTAGAGGAGTGAAAGGGGCTCGCACAATGGAAGTGGAAAGGAGGTGGGTGTGATGATAATATGAGGCCGAGTAGAGACTCGCTCGATATCTCGATGAGATGTGGGATGTGTCAACACTCTCTCGGAATAGAGAGAGAAGAGGAGAAGAGTCCTCAGTAGTACTCTCGACATCAGAACTAGGTGCACAATCCTCATCATCAGAAGTAGAACCAAGCAAGTCTCAGATTAGTGGAACTACCATCACACGTAGAACAAGAGGAGATAACTAGATTAATAATAGCAACAATGGCTGCAGATGTGAAGGGTCTCTATAGAGGGACTAAAGAATGCTCTAGACACGGTGGGGTGGATCTCGAGTCTCACCACATGAAACCAGAGAGATCGAGAGACATGCATCATCATGTGACCAAAAACATGGTCACAAGTGTCGATAAAATCCTCTGACGACGATGATTAGTGGGTGCAGAATTGTCCCAAGTAAGAAGGGTGAAAGACCCTCGTGAGAAAAGTAGCGTTCATGGAAGCACGCCATGCTGAATAGTTCCCTCTCCCGATGAGAAGTGGCGGAGGCTCAGAAAGCGATCCTACGATGCTCAAGTCTAGAAAGAGAACTCTCCATGATGAAAAATGCAAGATGCACAAATGCAAGACGTCGGACTCGGCCGATAATGCGTCTGCATGTGAAAGCCCAAGAGAGCTAGTCAACCCCCCAGAATGTGGAACTTTATAAAGTAGTGAATTTACAAAACTAACAATGTCATCATGTAATGTGCAGAAATCATGCAACTTTGACTAAAGAAGCGCTAAAAATGAGCAGCGAGTCAAAAGTTATAACATTATTACAATTCCCGCAACTAATGGAAAATGCCAATAGACACTCCAAATGGATTAAAAATTACATGAAAAAGTGAAAAGGGTATTATGTGACTTATCATTGAAACAACATCAAATTTTAGGTAGGGTTTGTTTTTCTTGCGAGGGGGATTAGCCTCCTACCAACCCCGGACCTCGCCCTCCATCTTCGACACGAATGAAGGACATAATACAAGCAAAATACAGCCTTGAAAATTATTACAATGCCATAATGATAAATTTTTTAATCCTTAAAACATTAAAAACCAGTTGTTTTAATCGCCAAACAAGTTATAAAAGGAAGTGGGGCCCATGCTAGTGCAAGGTGTGATCGAGTTGCTTTTAGGAGAGTCAGCATTGAATGTGATGAGTTCAATGTAGGTGGTCCACGTGTCGAGGGGTCAATGCCACGTGTCGTGGGTGAAGCCAATGTAGTAGCATGGGGATCCAATGAAGAAGACCAATATGGAACCGAGTGTGCATGGGAGACTAACGACATAAGTAAACATTGAGGCAAGGAAACAAGCTCCGAGCATCGGAAGCATTAAAACCAATAGTTGGAAGTCCAAGCGTTGAAACCAACAGGTTAAAACCAGCAATTGGAAGTCCGAGTTCCACCTTGCGGTTGAACAGGTTGAAAACAATCTCGCACGATAAGTGCCACGTGTAGGGCCATTTCCAGTGTTGAGAAGACTAGGAGCATGTGAGTTGATGCCACGTGCCAAGGCTGCGAGTTAAATTACATGCCAATGCTACAGAGTGTAACGGTTGAACAAGGATAAGATTCCCTAGTTATTAAGACCCAACGGTTGAACCGCATGCGATTCAACAACAGAAACAACGCCAAAACCAGCGAGCAGAGGAAGTTTACAACTCAATGATGAAAAGCACGAGCAAACACTTGGAAAACACAAGCACTATAGCAGGCCATAGGGCCAAGGTAAGCAAACCAGATGAGAGCACGAGCCAAACCACAAAAACACGGGAAACAAGCACCAACATAGAGGAAACCATGACCCAAACTAGGCCAAACATGGGCAAGCAGGGGTTCTCTCGAAGGCACGAGAGTGAGTAGATCTACTAAGGAATGCAGAGATCTTAGAACAACCCCAAAGAGTGCAGAAACCGAATCAATCGCTGAGCAAGGTGAGTTGAAAACATTACACGGGAGAGCTGGATGATGCCTAAGGCGGTGAGCTAAAGGGTAGATCGGTTCCCGACTTGGCGAGTTGGGGTTGAGTTGCCCCAAAAATACACTTTAATAACCTTAGAAAAAGGCACAAAACCAGCACGAGCAACACTGATCAAACTCTGAACCTACAATCTGAAGTCCACAAAACATGCATGCAACCCCAGAGAATCGATCGGTCAAAGACACTAAACTTGAAAACACCATAAACTCAAACACGACCAAATGAACCATGATCAAACCCGTGCAAGAGGTATGGCACCCAAATCAATGCAAGAAGAGCACGATCGAAATATCCATTACGACACATGCAATGAGATTTGTATATCACGCCGAAAGCCAAAAAAATGCACAAAAAATGCGCCGAAGAGTGCACGATCCACAAGATCCACTCTGATACCATGAAAGAGGGTTTAAAACCCGTACCAATGAGGATCACGAGGGACGACGTGCACATCAACGGACGTGTGAACGGCAAGCATGAAGAGATCTCGGGAGGAGCGAGCATCAACCGAAACATGCAAAGCAAAGATTCAAAAATGGGTAAAACCTCGATAAGCCACAAAACTCTCCTCTATCTCATAGATCAAATGAGGTGTACATATAGGAGGTGTTGAGTAACCCCCAGTGCTGCAATCATGACAACTCAAGTAGAGAGGGGGAGTTACATTCCCAGAATAGAAGTGTAACTCCCAATGACGCATATGACACACCGCACTAACACGTTAACGCACTGACACGTAAGAGAATCTCATAATGACCCCTAAATGACACATGGACCTACGATCTCACCTAAGTGAGATGACTCACCTAATGATGTGGAAAATAACACACACAAACATTAACAAGGGATTCTTGGTCCTTTCCTCCAAATGCAAGGAACATGATTCCTCCTTTGAGCTCCACCTTCAACCAAGATCAACACAACAAAAAAAAATGGGAGAGTAGGCAACACTCTCCACCCAACCAATACTCCAATGAGGAATTGAAGCCTACTTCCTCATTGGCCCCCGAGCCCCAACAATGAGACAATATGGAATATTTGACAACCATGGAAACAAAGACAAGGCTTCCACTTTTACTTTCAAACAACATTCACACAAGAACAATAACAACAAACATTCATTTTTCAACACATAAACTTCCCAACACATTGGCTCTAAAACAAGCCAAGTAGAGAAAGGAATATGGGGATACCCTTGTGCCTCCCAAGGGTTTGGATGCCCACCTCAAAAACCTCCAAAAACAATCAACCCCAAAATCTCTTATGCCTCCCTACAAATAAAAATACATCTCTTATGCCTCCCTCTCTTATGTCTCCCACAATGAACAAAATAACAAGATGAGAACAAGGTGGGGCATCCAACCCACTCCCTCCTAAATACAAAAAGAAACTCTTATGCCTCCCAAAAAATTTCATCCCCATTTCACTATCTCATACACATCCTAAAGACATTTCACTACCCAAAAACATCAAGCAAGAAACACATTCATTCAAGGGAAGGGAAGAAACCAAGGGTGTAAGACCCTACCTTGCCATAGCAAGAATCCACTTCACAAACAAGTCCCAAAATCCTCCAAGCTCAGAAATTCCAAGAAATCTTCAACTCCAACAAGCACTCCAAAAGCAAGCATTCCAAAATGAGAGAGCTAAAACCAAAACCAAGTAACCCCCAAACTTCACAAAAATTCTAATAAATAGAAAAGAGGGAGAGGGAGATGATGTGGCTCCATGTAGGATGCCACATAATTTCTTCTCCATCCCACATCACCAAGGTCAAACCCATACCCCAAAGCATAATAAATTGGTGGTTGGGGAAAAGACCACCCTCTTACACACTCAACCCAACCCACACCCCTTAAGGACAAAATTAATTACCCATGTAAGAAAAGTGCAATTAATTTCCCTTTTCCTTCATTAAAACACAAAATAGGACCTAAAATAAGTCCCTCACATCATAGGCTAGGTGGGTGGGTGACTTTAAGAGGTGTGGGACAAGCTTAGCTTGTCCCACAAGTCTCCAAAATAGCCTAGAAGGTCAAAATCCGAATTTCACAAGGAAGATTGAGTACACACAACCCAAAACAAATTGAAATCATTCCAAACCAACACACATTAAGGCTACCAACTCACATTTATTTCCCCCTTTTGTCACATCCTAATTAGCACTAGATAAACACTTTTAAATTAACTTAAGAGGGGTGCTAAACACAATTAATAAAAGTGACTCCACATGCTAATAAAAATACAATAACTCACAATTAAATAAAATCAACAAGACAAATAACAAACATTCCCAAGGTCACTTTTGAGGTCACCCCCAATGGGGACCTCCTCCGAACAAGCTACAACAACACACACATACGAATACACGTGTTTCCATGGTGACCTGTTGTCAATACTCCATATTCTCTCATTGTTGGTCTCCTATCCCCCTTTGGTTTATTGTGTTGTGAACACCTGCAAAAGTCAAGAAAATACCTTTTTGGCCTCATGGCCATATTAACAACATCAAAATAATAAAATACATGCATATACATATAATCAATTATCGCAACTTAAACCAAGACAAATAATTTTCCATTGTTCACAATTTCAATTATTTCAATTTCATCACTTTATCAACTATCAATAAGATCACGATATCAAATACATCATCTAGCATCATATAATTATCGAATAAATGCATTAGTCCAATATAAGCTCAAAATCAACAATTCGATATATCCAAACATATAAATAATCCATCCTGTAAATCATGTCATAAGTCTAACATCCATACTTTCTATAAATTAACTAATCAAAATAACAATGTCCATCTGTCAATATCTAAATTGTGATAGAAAATTCCATAACTCTAGTCTATGCTAAGCAACATAAGAATCATATAAAAGTCGAAGAGGAGTGGGCACCACAAATCCTATCATCATCACTACACCATAGGTGAATTGTAGCGAGGCAAAGGGTTTTTTCACTTATTGTTGATATCGAAACAAAATATAAGGTCGAAGTTGGAACTTCTGAATGTATACTGGATTATGGATATATTTGGAGCATGTATGTAAGTTTTATCTTGTGTCAAGATCAATTAAAACATAACCCCGATATAAATGATTTAATATATATTATATTTATATAGTCGAGATATCTATGTTTTTAGCTCCCACATAACACATAGATGGCACAAGAACGCTCATAATCAAACACATTGTACTCTCATCAGCATATCAACATTTGATGTGTTGTATTAACTATCAATAATTGACTACATTTTTACCATGGCAGTGATTCCTGCTGGAACAACGTATTCCATCAGTCATGTTGTTGTCTGGGCTTGAAAAATTTCATGGGCGGCCGTGTGAAAAATTTGAAAGCTAATAATAGCCACGTACTCGGAAGTTTCTAGCACATACTACATACTGGTTATTGAATCAATTTTTGTTTGACAATAAATTGCTCCAAATATCATATTCCAATGGATGAAGCAGTAAATTCAAATGCGTATCCTTTGGTTGATAACCGAATTACTATAACTATTATGGACTGAGCGGTGTAGCGTGCTTTAAACTATAAGTAGCTCAAAAATGGTCCGTGACTCTAAAAGGAGTAATTGTAGAGTTTATTGTTATGGAATTTGATTCTAAGTCTCTGGTGATCCTTCTCTATTTGCCATTATTGGCTAACGATAAGAATGTGTCATTTGTGTTTGTACCGTCAAAACAGGTGTGTGGTGTCACTCGCCCTATCATTGCTTGATTTATAACTGAAGGAGGAGTCGACTAAAAATAAAAATACAACTTAAGGAAGACATAAAAATATTTCCAAATGATGCAACTCTATATTTTTATGTTCTAGAATAATCACCCTCTATCAGCTTGTACGCTTAGCACATAGGAGGAGAAAATTCATTTTCAGTGAGATAGATTACTTGTTAGACTGACCATTTTGTAGATGTAGAAAGAACATAGAAAGAGTACACCTCTCAGGAAAACACCTGAGACAGAAGATGATGGAAAAAAGATTTAGGTTCCTAGAGGCAACATTAATGATACAGATGGAAGTTACAAAACAAACTTGCACCTAGGGAAAGGATGTTATGATGTATATGTATTGATGGAGATGCCGACATGTGGCACACATCCCCTTATCTTATTATATCATTCATTTATGATTTATTATGCTCAGGAGGTCGGCCTCAACATTGGCCATAGGTTAGAATGGTATATATAGGGGTTAGAAGGTTGTAGGTAATTATCATATTGAGTATTGAGTGTTATTGTATGGTTTGGAGGTTACCCCTTGAAGTGGTATTGAGGTTGCCCCTCGAAGTGGCAGCCATTATATGAGCATATTGTCATCATCTATCTATATTTTGGTGTTCTCTCATGTTATTTTGTTGTATATGTTGATTTATACAAGTAATATCCTTACAAGTGGTATTAGAGCATATACAAGATAAACATGAGAGAACACCAAAATATAGATAAATGATGACAATATGCTCATATAATAGCTTTGCCACTTCGAGGGGCAACCTCCAATACCACTTCGAGGGGTAACCTCCAAACCATACAATAACACTCTGCTACAACCTTAACCCCTATATATACCATTCTAACCTATGGCCAATACATTGTCGAGGCTACCTCCTAAGCATAATAAATCATAAATGAATGATATAATAAGATAAGGGGATGTGTGCCACATGTCGGCATCTCCATCAATACATATACATCATAACATCCTTTCCTAGGTGCATAGCATTCCTTCCTCCTTGACATGTTTTGTCCCAAAAACATAAGAAGAAACCATGTAATGAGTGTGTTGTAAATTTTACACACTTTGTGTGATCGATCATCCATCCATATGTGATCTTGTAGAAAACATATCGAACTAATATCCATATTCCATTGCTACTCTCCGATTCCATTCATGACCATAGTTTATCATCCTTGGATTCCATGCATAACCAACATAAGGATTCAATGTATAACCATAATAAGGATTCCATGCTTCATAATTGTTGCTCCAGATCCCTGTATAAATAAAGTGATTATTCCTCCATTACTTGATATCTATATTTTGGAAATATGACGTTATCTCCATGATTTTTTTCTCTCATGTTGACGTGGATTTCCATATGCTGCAGTTGTAGTATCCTCAACCTTATCAACCTGTTTCTGAACTTTCTTTTCTTCTTCCACCTTTGCATTTGATATTTTCTTTTTCTCTTGAGTAGATGAATCATCATTTCCTTCTTTTTCTTCATGTTCCTCTTTTGAATCATCCTTATTCCCTTCTTCTCCATATTCTAAATCATCCTCATGGTCTATATTGACTTTTCTTTGAATATTATTAAGCATGATATCCTCGTAAAGTGACCTTCTTCTTTTTGTACCAAATCTTCATAAACTTATTTTTCATATTAATATTAATTGTCCCCAATGTCTCTAACCAAGGATACCCAAGAACAATATCCAAACCATCCATATATAAGGCAAAAAAATCTGAATGTAAAGTATATTTGTCCATAGTAAGTTTTAAATCTTCAAAAACTTGAATTTTCTTACCATTCACTTGAGCTTCTTTGATATTACTTTCTTGAATATGTAGATGTTGAGCCATATCCTTGTTGATGAAGTTATACTTGCTGTTAGGGTTTATGGAAACAATTATCTTATTCCTTTGAATGCATCCATGAAACTGAAATATGGTATCTTCCTTCTTGGGAGCTATAATATCTTCTTCTACATCAATATCTTGTTTTTCTTCCTCTTCTTCATAGTCTTCTTTAACTTCTTCTAGCTTGATTCTTCAATATATGTTGCACCATCATCTTCCCTTGAATCTTCTTCACCTTCCTCTTCATCTTCTTTCTCTCTTGATTCTTCAATATATTCTTCCCCATCATCTTCCTTTGACTCTTCTTCCTCTTTGTGGTCCCATCTATCCATAAAAAGTTGTTCCATTTCCTCCCAAGACCAATCCTTCCTGTCATTTTTTAACTCAGAAAACCAAATCCATGCAGGACCACCAAGATAATGTGAAAACCTATTCCTTGTCATGAAATATGAGAAATATATATTCTTAAATTTTATCCACCATTCTTTAGCATCCATCTCACCATTTCCATAAAAATTTGTTATCCCCGTGATCATGATTAGGGTTTAGGAATTCTGAAAATATTTCAGTAGATGGATAAAAACACAAAGAACAAACCCTAACTGAAATTTCAAGAGCTTTCCGAAAATATAAATTTTGATAAAAATACCACAATTTGCTTCCTGAAAAGTGAATTTATGAAAAAACCTAAAACACCAATAACATCGGTAAAAAAAACAATGGAGCTGAAAGTTTCGTATATTCCGACTTAGAGTGTTTACAAATTATGATGCAAAAATTGGGAAAAAAAAAAGTCGATACCCTCTTCAAGATATATTCAAACAAAAAAATTAGGGCTTTTGCCTAATTTTGGCAAATCACCGCTTCCGATACCACTTGTAAAGATATTACTTGTATAAATCGAACATATACAAATGTAATAACATGAGAGAACACCAAAATATAGATAAATGATGACAATATGCTCATATAATAGCTTTGCCACTTCGAGGGGCAACCTCAATACCACTTCGAGGGGGTAACCTCCAAACCATACAATAACACTCCAATACTCAATATGATGATTAACTACAACCTTCTAACCCCTATATATACCATTCTAACCTATGGCCAATATTGAGGCTTTACCTCTTAAGCATAATAAATCATAAATGAATGATATAATAAGATAAGGGGATGCGTGCCACATGTCGTCATCTCCATCAATACATATACATCATAACATCCTTTCCCCGTGCATATAGCATGAATACCCATCAATATAAAAAAATTGTTATAAATTTGAAAATGAGTTGTATTAATAACCTTTTATTTTTTTCTTTACAAATTTATAAATACCTTATAAAAAATAGGAAATATACTTATAAAAATACTTACAACGTATTTGAAATAAAGATTGATATTTAACTTTCCCATTGCATACAATTGCTTATATCCTTCACAAAATGGAGATGCAAAAAGGAAGAGTGGAAATATTAAGGAGATGGCTACCTACATGATTCAATCTAAATCCCTTCTACCATAATATTGGGCTGAATTTATGATTTATTCTTGCTACATTCATAACCACATTCCGCACAAATTAGTAAAATGGATGACACCCTTTGAGGCTTGGTATGGACGTAAACTTGATGTTGAGAACTTTCATGTCTTCGGTTTAACTGCCATGACTCGAATACCCAAGAATAAACACAAGGCCTTGGAACCACAATCCAAACCTTGTATCTTTGTCATGTCCCAAAGGTGTGAAGGGTTATAGACTTTTGAACCCCACCACTCATGAGCTCTATATTGAGAGAAGTGTGAAATTCCAAGAGACATCTACTTCCACTTCTCCACCCATAGAGGTCACTTTGTCCCTCCATGACCATGATTTGGACTCTTTTGATGATCTTGTTGAGCATCTCGCTCCCGATCCTCTCGCTTCTCCTGCTCCGCCATCTATGGATTCGACAATAGTGATGAAAATTACTATGTCCCATCTCACTCGTGTGATGATTTGACATATTTTGATCCCAACTCTCCTCCTGGTCCTCGTTGGGCTAGGCACCTTGTAGAGTTTCCAATGATTGGATAGGGGATCCTTAAGATGAGAGATGAAATCATTTAGATGTTTTCTAGGGTCCGACGCCTTCTTTTCCTCTACTTCTAATCCACGGTCTTTTCGCGAGGCTAATGGGGTTCCTGAGTGGTATTCTGCAATGGAAAAGGAATATTTCTCTCTCATTAAGAATCATACTTAGGATCTCACCCCTCTTCCTAAGGGAAGAAAAATGGTTTGGTGTAGGTGGATATATTGAACCAAGTATGGTGCTAATGGGAATGTTGAAAATTACAAGACGTAACTCGTAGCTAAGGTTTTCTTCCAGATCCCGGGATTGATAATTCATAGAACTTTTCTCTCGTCACCAAAATGACTTCTATTCGACTAACCCTGGCCATATTTACCACTAACATATGGGATGTCCACCAAATGGATGTTAAGATTTCCTTCCTTCACAGGTGACCTAGAGGAAGAATTCTATATAGAACAACCATCAAGTTATGTCCAAGATTCCTCCCTTGTTTGTAGTCTCGTGCACAAAACATTTAGTGGCGAATATTCGTAGTTTGGCAAATAGAAACATTAATGTTTCACCAAGAAATCAATGCACAAGATTTGAAAACATTAATGTTTCACCAAGAAATCAACGTGTGCATCGATTTGAAAACATTAATGTTTCACCAAGAAATCGATGCGTCAGGATTTGAAAACATTAATGTTTCACCAAGAAATCTATGGAACCTTATTTGGCCAAGAAAACATTCCCAAAATTTTCCAATATATACACAGAGGTGATGTTTTCCCATGATTTTCCAATTTACGTATTTGTGAAGTAGTAGAAAGGGATTTAGCAATCAGCATATTGCAATTTTCTTACAAAATTTCAAATAAATCTAGGTCTTGTCAGGGCCCAGCTAGTGTGTTGCAGTTTACATCCTAGAAGCACTTACTGCAGTGAGTCCTCAGTCTATTTGAGACCTGTTTTCTTTCATGTCACATTGCTTTATCTGTGATTCCACCTTTGTAAGTTATTACAAATCTTGAACATCCTCATCCTCATAACCACTATGATTTTTTATGTCATCTAGAATAGTCCTCCACTTGCAGAGAATCATAACTAGTTTTCCTATCTTAGATACATCTAGATTCTACGTAATATATATATATATATATATATATATATATAATCACTTCATACATCTCCACATCATTGCTATATATATTCCTTGCTTTATCAATATCTTCTTTGAATCTTTTTGTTAATGCTATCTATTCTTAAAATATATGTAATGCATATATATATATATATATATATATATACATTTTCACTTTCCATTTATTCCACGACCAATACCATGACCATTTATCACTTGTCTCACTACACTTTGCTCGTCCCACAACGGACCCGAAGGATATATAAAATGTGGTACATTCCACAGGTTTCATTTGTCAGGGCATTTCCTTGGGAGATTGATGGAATGGAGACTTGTGTGGCATAGACCTCCCGGGAGTCGGGACCCACTCTGACCCAAAAACATATCAACTTGGCTCATTCCATTGGGGTTCACGTGTCCACTGGGAGGATTTGGTCGGGAATGGGAGGTTAATGGAATGTTGAAAAACAATAATGTATGAAATAGAGACCATACAGAGATGTCCAAAATGAAAAATTCAAGAAATGCAAAAGGGAAAAAAGTTACAACAATGAACCAAAAACTAGATAATTAGCATTTGGAAAAACAAAAGACAAAAATAGCAGTTGTGGGAAAAGTACAAACATCTTGTCACAAGCATGCTTCTTATTACCACCATTTTCCTCACTACGATGTACTTCAAAAATTTTAAACCATGGAAACATAATGTATTGAATGTACTCCAAGCATGGATTTCCTTCAACAATCTGAGGAGCACAAAATGCTTTCTTTATCTTCACATTCACTTCTGACACTGCCTGTGAAAATAATCGTGTTATAAATCCATCAGAAACTATATAGTAATACTAATTCACTTTTATTAATGTTGAGGTCAAAGTTGGAATCTATCTCTCCACAAAAATAATTTTCCAAAAAAAGAATGTAGGGTTTACACCACCTCTTCTTCCTCCATGAAGATTGCAGAAGTGGGATCACTCTTTGACATATTTTCTTGTCCTTGTTGTAGCATGCTTACTTGTTACCACCATTTTCCTCACTGTGATGTACTTCAAACTTTTTAAACCATGGAAACATAATGTATTGAATGTACTCCAAGCATGGATTTCCTTCAACAATCTGAGGAGCACAAAATGCTTTCTTTATCTTCACATTCACTTATGGACATTTCTTGTGAAAATAATTGTGTTATAAATCCATCAGAAACTATATAGTAGTTCACTAATTTGATTTTATTAATGTTGAGGCAAAAGTTGGAATCTATCTCTCCACAACAAGAATTTTCCAAAAAAGAATGTAGGGGTTTACACCACCTCTTCTTCCTCCATGAAGATTGCAGAAGTGGGATCACTCTTCGACATATTTTCTTGTCCTTGTTGTAGCATGCTTACTTGTTACCACCATTTTCCTCACTACGATGTACTTCAAACTTTTTAAACCATGGAAACATAATGTATTGAATGTACTCCAAGCATGGATTTCCTTCAACAATCTGAGGAGCACAAAATGCTTTCTTTATCTTCACATTCACTTATGACACTACTGTGAAAAATAATTGTGTTATAAATCCATCAAAAATTGTATAGTAATACTAATTCACTTTTATTAATGTTGAGGAAAAGTTGGAATCTATCTCTCCACAACAAGAATTTTCCAAAAAAATGTAGGGGTTTACACCACCTCTTCTTCCTCCATGAAGATTGCAGAAGTGGGATCACTCTTCGACATCTTTTCTTGTCCTTGTCGTAGTCCAGACAACATGTCTATAATATTTAATATAAAGGAAAAACATCAACATCCGGGGATATTTTTAATTCTGCATCCTTCAAGTTTCTTGAACTCATTCTCCAAGTAGGAACACAACAATATACAAAGAATACCCTTATCATGATTGTATCATATGTGAAACATCATATCAAATCATTCAATATTCTCTCAAGAATAATGATACTTTAGTTGGCTTTGACACATTGACATTTCATTGTCAAGCCAAAGAACCCTGCATACATTCTCAACCTTGAATTCACAATCTCATACCACAATGAGTCATAGATGGAAGACCATATATTTGTCTCAACTCCTTTGAAATGATGAACACTCTTGGTAATTGGATTATGACAGACCTCATACCTCTTGATGAATCAATAATTTCTTCATGAGAAGATGCACACCTTATTTGGCTTGATGACAACATTTAGAACCTCTATACAACAGGACAAACCTCTATACATTATGACAGAGCTCAGTCATCAAGACTCCTTCATTAATCAACTAAAGATAGATCATACCTTGATGAATCAATGAACTCAGAGTCCTTCATGAGTAGATACATACTATACTTTGATTTCAAACTAAGCACAGACCTTGAGATCACCTATTTCATGTTTGATTAGCTACAACAAGACTTCTTATCACTAGAGTGTCTTATCATTAGAGTGTCTTTGGTTCTCAAAAATCATTTAAATTGTTTGTTCTCTTCTCAAACCTCTTATACATCTTTAGTTTTCTTGATGTATGCTCTAATTCTTATTATACTAATGTAACACTCTTGTAAAAAGTAGTACATGTTAAGTGACACAATATTATTTTTCTTTATACATATTTCTCATGTTGAGATGTCTGTGCACATATCAATATCATTTAGTCTAACATGTTGTATCTTTTTTCTTTCAATTCTATAGGATTCACTGATTCAACAAAATGGCACCTAAAAAGGGAAGCTCAGCCTCAGGAAAAAATGTTATTCCAACCCCTCCTGTAGTGGTACTGGCATTCAAAAATAACATCTTATTTTGAGAAACCATCTAAGGAAACCCATCCTTCTCTAGCAGGACCATCACAATCAAGGGATAATGATTACATTCAAAATGAAACTCAAATGAGAATGTGTTCATTTTTTATTTTCTAATGTTGTCAATGACAACAACAATGAAATGCCTCCCCTTGAAGACATTCCATTGAATGATGTTGAGTTTGACACTGTACCACCTATCCAATTGAATGAAGATGACACTACATCACCTGTTAGTGCCCAAGTGAATGTTGGAGGTGAAACTTCTGGCAATGGTAGTCAACGGAATTTAAATTCCACCAAGGCAAATACTCAATGGACACCTATTTTTGGAAGAAAGAGAAAGGAAAGAAAATGGGACTTGGGAAGGAGTTTCAGGTTAGAGTGGGTTTCTAAGTTTCCATTTATTGAACCTATTGAAAATGAGAATAAAGTTGAACCTCCCAAAGAATGCAAATGTACAATCTGTAGCTAGAAATTGGGCAGGGACAAGACAATGCAACTTAAGTTGGATACTATTGAGAAGCATGTAGGAAAGATATATGAAAAGATAATTGTAGATGGCGTTGAGAAGAATGTTTCCAGATGGAAAACTGTGGATGATTGTTTGCATATTAGGTATGAAAAATAATTTGAAGAGCACAAGAGAAATGAAAGAATAGTTGCAGCGAATGGAGGGACAATTACCTCTCAATTCAACAAGATCATTCAAAACAATCTTTTGGGTAAAACAATTCAGCTAGCTACTATTTTTCACATTTTGAAAAGAGGTCATCCTATAACATATTTTCTTGAACAAAAGAAGATGTTGTCTTTCCTTGGTGTCCCACACTTTCCTCATTCTCACTTGGTCAGAAAGTAGTGGTTGGGATTGGGAAAAATGCCTAGCTATGGTTGAGAAAGAAGACTTGAAAGAGAAACTAAAGTCTGCACGATACATATCTTTGTCTATTGATGAGGTTACAACAAGTAGATAATATTGCTTGGGTCTATATGCATGTGTATACTATTGAGAATTATGTGAGACAACCTCACTTACTTTCATTCACAAGATGAGAGAGAAACTCCAATGCTGAAAACCTTTGTGAGTTGGTGATAAAAAGTTTGAAGGAGATCGGTGACATGGATGATGCTGCAATTGCATCAAAGTTGGTATGTGTCGGGGATAGATGGGGCATCTATAATGCAAGGTCATCGTAATGGCATGTGTGTAAGACTCCAAACATCTCATTTCCCTTATATGATTTCCATTCATTGTATGGCTCATAGAATGAACCTAGCTTACAAATAGTTGGAAAATTTAAACTTGTAGCAAAAGTTGAAGACCTTGTTCGAGAGGTGCATGCTTATTTCTATCGTAGTCCTAAAAGGTTCATGGAATTCCAAATATTTGCATAAGGACTAAAAATGGGCATAAACTGTTAAAATATGTCGACACCAGGTGGATCTCATTGTACCAACCGGTTCGTAGGGTGTACGAAGAGTATCAATCCTTATTAGGAGTGATGTGGAATCACATGGAAGTGGACAAGGCCCAAGATTTGATACATCGTTTGACTGATATAGAGTCATTTTGATGTTGTGTGGTCTCCTTCCCATGTTGGAAGAAATGCATCATTTAATTAAACAAGCACAAGAAAGAACTATCTATATTGTTGATTTTTCTAGTTTGAGGAAATGAGTTTGTATGACAATAGAATATTTGTATCTCAATGAAACTGCTTTTACAGGTCCAAAAGTTTTTGATGGTTGGAATGATTTGATAAAGATTGGAAATGCAAGTAGCTTTCTAAAGCTCAACTTGTTTGGGGAAGTATGTGCTTCTTGTATGTGGATATGAGATACCGATGTACATGTTTAAAGTAGTAGCCGGTAAGGTTGAGGAGGTAAAAGTCACAGGGTTGTTGTTTGATAACATTGTATCATCAACAAGGGTGAGGTTAAGAGAAATTGTAGTGTCCCTACTAGAAGAAATAAGGGAGCAATTTAGAAGGGATGCTTTACTTGAAGCAATGGCTATAGTAAATCCGACCTTTTGGAATCCTATCCAAAATGAAAGACATATGCAGGAAGACTACTTCAAGAGGTTGACTACATTGATTCAACATTTTTGTAAGCTTGTTGATATCAATGGAATGAATATTCCAGGTATTTTAAGCAAGGACAATTTGATTTCTCAATCTCATGAATTTTCCACTACAATGATTCAACAATTCAAAGATTTGGATAATCCCTTAGAGTGTGGAGCAATAACCCACTATGGAAAAGAGTTGGGGTGAGTACTATTTTACAAAAAACCATGTCCTGAGTTTTTCTCATTGGCTGATCTATGTCAAACAATGATTTTGGGTTCAGTTGAAGATGAGAGAATTTTCAGTGCCTTGGCCTTTATAAAGTCAAAATTGTGAAACAAGCTTGACAAAAATTTGGAAAATTGTTTGAGAATTTATACATCACGGTATGAAGTGGATAACTTTCCCTACGATAGGGCTCTGGCAGTATGGAAGTTAGATTACTAAAAGGAGAGGGGCTGAAAACAATGGCACAAATACAACAGATGACCCTATTGCAGTAGTTGATTGTCAAGAAAGAGAGAGTCAGTCTCAGAGATCTGGTGAATCAAATGATAGAGATGATCCAGGTCCATCAAGTTGGAAGCTTCCATTGGTGGATATCCCATGATATAGATGTTCATATAATAATTAATATATTCAAATATTCAAGTACATTGTTCTGAATCTCAAACAAGGATTAGCACTCACCCCAAACTTACATGTGCCTAAAGGTAATCATATTGATTCCATTTCCATTTTGATTGTAGAAACATTACAAAGTCATGTTTTAATGAGTATTTAATATATTTCACATACAATGTTGTTGATCTCTTTTATAGAAAGCATACACCATGGCTGGTTGGCTATTAAATCACAATGCATTTACATTATTATATACTTTAGGCATATAAGAGTTGTGGTGCTTAATTATGAGATAGAATAAGTGGCTTTGCTTGAATCATTACTGAAATGAAAATTTAAAAATAACACTATTCCTCATTCAACTTGCTTGAGACATGCCTTGTATGAAAAAATTGAAGATTGTCATTGCAACAAATGGAACAATTTTCAAAATGGATCTAAATACACTAAAGAGTAAATCCATGCACATATATATTTAACTTGTGCACCTCTTTGTAAAAGTTTTCTTCAACCACAAGCAACCTAAATATCACATGTTTATTAATACAATAAACATAAAGATAACTCTAGTCTATTAATAAGACAATTTACTATTTTTATCCATGACCATGATTTCCTCCCAAATAATAGAAACAACAAAACCAAACTGCCACTTCAACTTGGAATCAGGCTCCACAACTTTAACAAATTATATCATCTTCTATAACATGCTCCACTCTTCATCTTGTTGGAATTGCAATTTGTTGTAAATCAGAGTGACTGACATGTAACTTTGTTAGCAATTCATAACTGATAGTGGAGCTTTCCTCTACTATTGTTGTATGCAAACTTACTTGACAAGGTTATCAATGGTTTAACAAAGTCAAAAAAAAATGTCTCATCTAGCTTCTCAGGAATTCGGTCCTTCTCTTGAGTCATTTTTTCTTTCATCTTCTTTTGGAATGCATCCTTCTTAATGAATTGGCATGTTTTGTCAAAAGGCATTGGAAAACCAAGATTTGTGAACTCATGTACCTTTCCATGCAGCTCCTGTAACATTCTTTGACACTTATTCAACAATTCATGTGCTTCACCCAACATCACACACTTCCAATGATAGATGATACCTTTATTGAGGCATCAAACCGGTTCTGAATTCCTCTAGATGCAGTTTGTGTCACTTGAATTTGTAGATAGCTTCCAAAATTTTCTTTGTTGTATCCTCTCTTAAAGCCATCACTTTTCTACTACATGTTACGTATTCATGGAGCTTATCATATATTCTCTATAGATCAGTCATGAATTCAAACAATCTAATCAAATCATCAATTTTTTGGTTTATTTTCCCCCAAACATTATCTCATCATATTAATCAATGCCTTTTTATGAAATCTAGATAGTTTGATGTTGGAAGACTGTATTTCCTTTTTTTTTTTTCACCAATTCCTGTTGCAATATTTCATTTTGTTTTTTCTCATCATCTAGGCTTTGTTCCCATTTTTTGACCTTTTCTTTCTCTTCCTTCACAACCTCTTTCAATTCTCCCAATGTTTTTGTAATCTATCATTCTTACTCATTGTTTCCTGTAAATTTTTCTTCACCTCTTCTAGTTCTACTATGTGCTTGTTCATTCACAACAACTACAATCA
Organism: Taxus wallichiana var. yunnanensis; assembly: GCA_018340775.1. Taxonomy (NCBI): domain Eukaryota; kingdom Viridiplantae; phylum Streptophyta; class Pinopsida; order Cupressales; family Taxaceae; genus Taxus; species Taxus wallichiana. Next base: position 227,585,968 of record CM031241.1, read on the forward strand.
TAGAGGAAGATGATTTTATCTTCCTCTCCAACTCACCTGTCCTATTAACTATTGCTTTTCCTTTTGCTTTCTCATTTTCCAGTCTTCCTCTAACTTTTGAATCTTATTATTCAACTTATTGTTCTCCCTCTCTGCCTTTAGTAATGTTGTGTAAACCACATCATTGTTCCTTTTCGATACATTAATTTTTTCAAAAGGTTTCATTTCCTTAAGATCCATTTGAAGGGAGGTCACCTCGTAGTCACTGGAAACCATTTCATTCTCTGGTTTTACAACTTTGGGCACAACATACATGTATTCCAGGGTATTTGTGTCTGGTTATATGTAGGAATACCCTCATTGTGGTTGATCTGAAGTTCCAGTAGCATGTAGAATTTTCTTCTTGTTTCTTTTATCTCTTTTTGATTTATTGTCAAACTCAGCTAGGTAATCAAAACCTGAGGTGTTCGTAGGAATGAATTGTTCCACCTTGAATGGAGAAGGAGTAATTGAAGTTTGGGGAGAATTTCCCTGTGGAATGGTAGTTTTTTAGGGGTGGCAGTGGCACCACCTTCTATAAATAGTTTCCTTGAGCCAAGAGTAATTGTACCTGTGTTTGCCTCTGTCTTTTGCCTCTTCTTGTTTCCTTGTTGGAAATAGCCCTAACAACTTCAACTGTCTCTAGTGGCCTCTTTAAGTTTCCAATACTCTGTTGACTACTACTACTACCATCATCACTAGAACCACCAACATTAGCAATACTAATAGATTCATGGCCAACTTCTCCTCTAGGATTTTCAACGTGTGGCTGAACTGTTTCTTTGAGGATTTGACTCTGGAGTAAATTGCATTAGATTAGCACTTGTACATGTTGTATTATGCAGTGGTCCTTTCTCTAAAGTTGAAGCTCCAAGGCCTGACCTATCAAAAACTTCTAGGTTGTGCCTCTTTGGTGGAAGCCAAATGCCTTGTCCTATTGAACCCAAACCACCACCACTAAAACCCAACTTTTCAACAATAATTGCTCATGTAGAATATCTTTGTTTCAAGCCTTCATCGAGACTTGGTTTATATGTTCCAGTGGAGTGTGTAATTCCTCAGAGTCAATGTCATCATCACTACTTTCCTCTCTAAGATGCGCTTCATTCCACATCTTGTTGAACACTTCATCTTCTAGAATAGAATCATACTCTGAAAACAGATTCTGGATGGCCTAGGTCCTTGCCTCATAGACCAAAAGGCAGTAATTTTTGACCTTGTCCAATTTTTTTCACAATTCATGATGTAATTCCTTTGGCATTCTTTTAGAGGACTTTTTATCAGATTTTGCATACAATTTGGCAGATTGAAAATCCTCTACCTATTTTTGTGGAGGCTGAGGCAATCCAAAAATTTGTGTTGACAACTCTTGAAAACTAATTCCTTTCTCAACAACAATTTCATCCATTGTTATTTTTACTTCATCCCAAGAGTTCTTGTTTTTCAATTTTTCTAGCAAGGGTTTGCTTTCATGTTGAATTTTAGTGGCAGAGTTCTTGTTCGCCACTACCCTTGCTTTAATCACTTCACATGGGTCATACAACCAGTGAGAGTCAACATCAAACTTAAAAATCTGTAAGATTTCATGTGCCACATAGAATGCTTTTTCTTTCAAATGTGAACCCTCCACATGAGAATGGTAAGGAAGGAAATATGCTCTTCTTTTGTTGAGTAACAAAATAGAGATTATCTGTGCTTTCCATCTGTCGTATATATTCCAAGGAAAAAAATCTCTATCACATGTATTGGAAATTTGTAAGGTTGTACTCCTGATCCATAAAACCTTAGCACAATATAATCCTCCATGAAGTACCAGTCTACTAACTATTTTTTGATCCCAATTGAATGCAATCTCTACATTTCACAAGAAATCTAGGCAATGTACTTTTTGTAATTGCTTCATAAATTGAGCCCAAAATAATCCACAAATTGATTGTAGTCCCTTCTATTATCATACATCCTTATCTTGGGGTCCACTCAGTTAATGGATGCACAAATTTTGGCTGGACCTCAACAAAATAGGGCTCAATTGCAAGTTTGTTTTTTTCAAACCATTCAAAGCAAACCACCATAGAATTAAATAACACAAGTAGGTAGTGAACCTAAATGTCTTAGTGTCGAGCCTTCTTTGATTGTTAATAATTGTTTATGCATAGATTCTACAATGTACCCAACAAATCTGTATTGACAAGGTGGATTAACGAAATGGATATTGTATACCATTTCCAGGAGGGTTTCATCCACTTTCTCATCACTATCAAGCCAAGGAAAAATACTAGCATAGAAATGGTATCCTTGACCCATGGTTTAAATATGTCAATTGCATATGGAGCCTTCCCTTTTGGTACCTCTGCATCAAATGTTAATTTTCATAAAAAATCATCTTTGTCTTTTTGATTGGTGGCATGATAATCACTAGCAATTTTTTCTAGGTTTATGTGGATGGTTCCTAAATATTTTCTTTCAAACCCCAACACACTACCAAGATTTACCTCCATAATGGAAAAAAGTTTTTGTCCATTTCCCTTTGCAACAATTGTTTTTTTTTCTCATTGTAATTTTGGGCACATATATTGACAAATTTAGGGGGAAAACCTCGTGGAACATCATGCGTCCCAATCCAGACCCCCATGTTATCCAACCTTTATGTCTACTTGATGGGTCCAACATCTACTTTCCCTCATCTTCATCTCAGACGTGTATCTAAGCTTGTGAAGCTCTTGTGCCAATTACAGATCATAAATATCATGATATTCATCAGTAAAACCAGGGTTTTACTTTTAAGCAGTTTGGCGTATGGGATTTGGGTTTTACTTTTACTTTGGGATCCTGTGGAAGTAGACATGCTTGGAATTTTGGATTCTATAAACCCTCAACCCTAATTTCTCAACCCTTATATTGAAATATTTCAAAGCGAAGGCTTATACAATGCTACTTATAAAAAATATAATATTTAAAGAATCAAGACTCAAATGCAGGATGACACTTACTCAAAAATATGAAAATTTTGAGTCTTACATGGTCCACAACTTCTATGAATCTATTCTTCCTTCTGTTGCAGTATGCCTTCCAAAAAAATTTCAATTATCAACATCACTATAAATGATTAGGTCTTTCATTGTACTTTGTAGACGTCAAATTTAGTCTTTAATCAAATTCCATTCAGTGGATGATAATTGTCACTTAGCTAGGCCTATTCCAGAACTTCCATTCAAATGTGAGTGTGTCTGGGCCTTCATCCTGAAATAGAGCATGTGTCATTGATCTTAATATATCAAATGATGCAAATTATTTATCAAATGGCCACGTGGTAGGATTCTAGGCCTCCTCGAGGCAAAGGCATTCCCAGACTCCAAGCCCACAGAATGAACCGATTCAATAATAAAGTTTTAGGTCCGCGGTGATAGGTGTGGGCATTTAATGACTTGGCCATTGAAATTTTTGGGGGTCATTGAAACATTTTAAATAATAAACCCCACTTTTTCCCATGCCACATGGAAGAATTCCGTGGATTTCTTTTTGTCGTGCCCCACGGACGTGAATCTCCCAGATTTAGGCGGGATGAATTATAATTTCGGTCCAGGTTTAATTGTTCATTGTTGGTCATGGACATTGGAATTGGAATATATGATGGGCCCCAACATATTATATATTTATATATATTATTATATAAATATATATTTATAGTATTTACATTATTGATTTCTTAAATTAGATTCTTTCTTTCTTAAATTAATTTAAAGTTTTCAATAAATTAAAAAGCTATCACCCCCCTTTTCCCATGCCACATGGAAGAATTCCTGTGGATTTCTTTTTGCCTTGCCCCCATGGACGTGAACCTCCCGAGATTTAGGCGGGATGAATTAAAATTTCGGGTCCGGGTTTATTTGTTCATTGTTGGTCATGGAATATATGATGGGCCCCAACATATTATATATATATATATATATATATATATATATATATATATATATATATATATATATATATATATATATATATATATATATATATATATATATATATATAACCATATATATATATATATATATATATATATATATATATAATATATATTATAATATTATATATATTATTGATTTGTTAAATTAGATTCTTTCTTTCTTAAATTAATTTAAAGTTTTCAATAAATTAAAAAGCTATCACAAGTTCAATTTTCAAAATACAAAACCAAATATCCATAGATGAGAATAGATCAAAGGAAGTCTTTCTAAAGAAAATGAATATGAATAAAATCAAATGTTGCTTAATATTATTTACTATTTGAATTGAAGTAACTAACGAAAATGTTGTTTTTAAATAGAATTCAGAATTGTTGATGTCATTACTGATGAAATATAGTGTTTTCACATTTATATAGTGTTTTCAAAATTATTTTTAGATGTTATATATTTCATAATTTTGACATTTTTCATATTTATTTTATTCAAATTAATCAGATATATATTGAAAGAAAATTAACATTTTCATTTTTTTCTATTGAAGGGTAATGTGTTTTCTAATATCTCATTTACGAAGGGTAAAGCTTAACCTAGCTAGTCAAATTAAAGTATGGGGAGCCCTTCAAATTTGATCACTTGAATGCAATGATGGTCATTTCAATATATTTTGCAGGCAAGTGCCCTTTTCATAAAGCTTAGTAACTTTTGAATATACATGACAACTGAAATATGTCACTTCCAAATTTCTAAAATATCATTTCTTATATTTTATATATGTAGTTAGTTTCTTTTTTTTCCAAACGTGTCTCCTCATATATGTGATGAAATCTAAACAAATCTAAAAAATACATCAATCAAATGCTACTACAACTGTGAGCAATTATTCAACAATATTCTCATAACAAAATGGGGTTCTATTTTAGGGGCCCTTCCCTTGAAAGCATATATATATATATATATATATATATATATATATATATATATTATATATATACATATACATATTATATTTATATAAAGATAAAATATAATGGTCATTCTTCTAAAGACACATATTCATCCCAAACATACCTATATTACACACTTTTAGAACTTTTTTTATCACATATTCATCACTAGAGCACATTTTAGTTGGATAAACACATCTTTGTACATTGCGCTGAAAAATGAATTGGATATCTCCCACTAAATCCCACAACATGCCCATATTTAGCATCTCTTGGACTCCCACCCAGGCCCATTCAATATTTTGGTGAATTCTCTTTTCCTTTTATGTGAGTTTACCCACTCAGAAAGAGAGTCTCCCCCTCTTATGTATCCTTTGGTTTTCTTCCCTGAAGAAAGTCGAGCTACAGGGAATTGACAAATTTTGCTAGTGCTAGAAGAGCCCTCCCTCATGATCCTCCTTTTCTTGAGAGGAAAGGTGTGGGTGCTTACCATGGACCATACTTTGGTGAGGGCAGTTTCTAATGTTGTCAACCACTTCTCTGTTTCATTCTCTAGAAAATTTGGGGTTGTTCTTCCCCCTGTTGAGTAGGTAGTGAGCTTGGTATTGAGAGCTCTGTGGTCAATAAATGAGGTTTGTAAAAATCTAGGTTGAAACCCCACTTGATCACCTAAGACATAGGGGCAGTGGCATATCCAGTGGTTCTTTAATTGTTTGGTGTTCATGTGATAATCTGGGTGAATCAGGTGGAAATGGAGAGCTTGGAAAATAGGAAATGAAGGACATAATTCAGACAAGCAATGCAAGAAAGATAAAAGCATGTCCTCAGAGGAAATATTGGGAGAGTCTGGCCCTAGTGTCTGGTATGCTTGAGAATGTGGTGGATAGGGCCTCATTCAGCCCTATGTCAGCTAGAAACACTCACCCAAATGGGTGAGTTTTGCATTAAGAGGATTCAATTTTGTAGATGAAGAAGACATGGACACATGACGGTTGATTGAAAGCAGATGGTGGAGGATGCTTGGAAAATTTATGTGGTAAGTTGGTAACATGTCATCACCAGGTTTAAATAAGCATGTCTTTTGAGTTGATGTGTGAGGGAGAAATCATTTCACCATCAATGCCATATCCTCCCAAAATCGATAGCCTCGGCCCTCGACCTAAATTTTAATTGAAATTAATTACCTATTCATGTAAAGTGTGCCACCAGAGATTTAATCGCACCCTCATAGTTAATAAATGTCTTATCAAATTTAATTCTTGGTCACGTTATATTTTCTAGGATGAAGGTCCAGAAACAAGATATTTAATAAATATGGAAAAGACATTTTTCATAAAAGTGACATATTTAATAAATATGGAAAATACTTTTTCCATAACTTTAGTCTTTAAAGTGATGCATTTAAATTTTATTATTTTTGATGTGACACATTTTATCGACTACTTTTGTATCAAATTTTAAGTGATAAATTGGCAAGTACTAGTCCCTATCTTTAGTATTTACATCTACCCTCACCAATACCATTATAATTTATTGGTCCATGCTCGACGATTAGCTCCTCTCCCTTAATATATTGCTCAAATCTCGATATGTCTATCCTTAATGATATTTTATTCATCATGATAAAAGGATTTTAACTTTAAAAGGTGGAGGCACGTGGGATAGTGACAGTCGGTTTAAAGGTGAAAAAAATTTGCCATGACCCACGATTTGCATTTAATATTAACCATCAATACATACCCGGTTTGGTGGACACATTTCAAGGTCCAGTCAAAGAACTCACTCAAATTATAAATTCAAGGCCCATGGTCATTTTTCGACACTTAGTTTCTTTGCAAAATCATGGGGGACCAAATTGAGTGCATCAAACCAATATCAAGCCATGAATACATCATGGTTTCTTCTAGTTCTGATATGGACTCAGATGAGGTTATTGTTGGGAAATCCTTCACCCTCTCTACTTCTAGTTCTCCTTCTGATGGTGCTTCCACCCCCTCTCTTGGCTAGTCATCTTCTACCACTGTTCCCCTTCATTCTCTTGGAACTTCTCTGAGCTCCAACCAGATTCCCTGTCTGAGCAAGCCAATTCCCAAAGTATTACGGGAACTCTCTATTCTTTATCCAGAATCCCCAGGACCTGAAACCTATGGATTCTCCACATGCTGCTACAAATGATGTGGATATGGAAATTGATGGCAATTTGAATCAATCCCCGGTGGTGACCCCTCAGATGGATAGTCATGTCAAAATGGTGTCTTCCATCCTTACAAAACTGCAACAAGATTTTGAAGTGCTTAAAACCTGGAAAGACTTAACAAACACCAACAAAGCTATCATTGATAAAGAATGTGTTGGGATACTAACCTTGGCCAACACTCTGGTGGAGAAGATCGATATCGATGCAATTAGGAAAGTGGTACAAGAACTAAGAAATATATTATGATATGTAATATTTATGTTATAATATAGTTATAGGCTTATAGCTTTTTTGGTATGCCTATGTTATGATCATAGTTACCAAATACGGTGGATTTGGAGAAATTTACCATTTTTTTGTTTTCTTCCATCCACCATATCAAACACTAAAATTTTTGAGATTTTATAGTTTAAAAATAGAAAAAACAAAAAATCAAAACCTGCATACTCTTGTTTATGTTAAAAAATTTTTTTTTTTTTTCATTTTATAGTTTATGATATGTAATTTTTATGTAATGTAATGTTTATGTTTCAACAAATATATGAGATACTCTTGTGGATACTCTTGTTTATGTTTCAACAAATATATTTTTCCTTTCAAAACTGTTTGTTTGTGATACTTCTTGGATACTCTTGCATTGCTATAGTGTTGCGCCTTTTGATTTGTCTTCTCCTTCTTGAAACACCAAAATTTGTTCTTCATTTTAGTTTATTTCCAATGCAGCATGGAAATCATGTTTTATGGGATCATTCACTGCCTCAAGATGTTTGGGAAAACGTATTGCTTTGGCTTCCATTAGAATCCATATGCAGGTTCTCTCTAGTTTCTAAGGAATGGAAAGCACTCATGACTTCCACCATATTCTTCAGGCGTTACAGTGAAACAAGGAACAAACATCCATGGATACTTGTAAATCATGATCATGGTCATCATTGGCTGAGATATGAATTTTATAGTAGAACATGGAAAATTCTCAACTTTTCATGGTTATCATGCTTTGATTGGGTATGGTTTGAAGATTCACATCGAGGGATAATCTTATTTTGTTCATGTGATAGTCATGTTTCAAGGGTATGTAATCCACTAGAAGTCGGAACCTCCTTCAAGCTTCCTCGATGTTATCAGCTCAACTTAATGGATGGAACTTTTATATTTATGCGTGGGGGAATTCTGGTGGTGGATGACAACAAGGGGTACAAAGTGGTTCAAGTAGGCGCTAATAGATCTAGAGTTAATGTAGGCAATGGTACTATAGAAATTTATGATTCTTCTATGGGGACTTGGAGGATTGTGGCATGATTGAGAGATTGTTTCTTCTATGGACCCATTGTCTTCAACAACAATTTTTTCTTCTTAATGTCATATGAACCTATGTTGGGTGTGAGAATTTATAACAGTCAAGATTATGCTACTGTGCATTTTGTGTTGTTACCTATAAGATATGGCAGAGACCATTTCCCTCACTACAGACCAAGGTTGGTTGTATCTGAAGAAAGGGTGCTACTTGCAGCACCAATTGTAGATGGGGACCATTTGAAGGACATAATTTTGTTTGAGCTTGAGCTTGAGTTTGGAAGGAGGAGAGGCAATGTTTGGTCTTGGAAATAAATTGCAAGGATGCCCCATGCAATGTTCCAGTGTTTTTCTGTGAGGAAAAGGATGTTCTTATTTAGTTTCACTATGGTGGGAGAGTTCTTGTGTTTCAGAAAGGTGCTTTCTAGAAATATCCTCATCCTTTGTTTTCATTTAAAGCAAGGGTCTTGGTCGTGGCTGCTAGAATATATAAACACAATTGACATGTGTTATAATAGTGGCATCACCTTTGAGCCCAGGATGATTTGAGACAACTACTTGGCTCCTACTATATATATATATATATATATATGTATATATGTAAATATATATTGATCTTTTTGTTTTTTTTTCCAAAGCTTATAAGCAAGAGTAATCATTGAATTGTTTGTTTTTTTTTAAAGTAGAAGAACCTACAATCAACTATGGGAATAACACCAGAGAAATAATCAATCACAAAATTTAAATGACATGAGCCTAAGACATGATAACTTTTCCTCTGCTACATGTTATTTCTGTGAGATCACAAATTGCCAATGTGTTCCTTTGAAATAAATTCATCTTCTTGGACTTGAATTAAACTTAAGTTTCAAAATTCAAAATCTTGATCATGTTTCTCGGCACACACATGTACAAATACCAATGTAGAAATATGCTTCACATGTTACGAGCACTACTTCTCCACATCATTACATTTACCCCTTCTTGTTATTAAAAAACACATTCTTACTTTACACATACCAAACATATAAAAAAAAATTAATAGCAACCAACAACGTATCCTTGATTATTAAATATAAGTTATTTTTTCCTTATTATTAAAGTTATCAATCCTTCCTTCCCATCGATACAGACACGTGGCAGGATTCCATGGCCTCCCAAGTCAAAGGCATTCCCCAGACTCCAAGCCCATGGAATGAACCGATTCAATAAAGTTTTGGGTCCGTGGTGTCGGTGAGGCAAGGCAGAGTGGTAGTGAGCAATCAGAAGATACCACATGTCATTTTCTTGTTCCTCCGAGTGGCCAAGTGTCACACATTCCAGAGAGCATAAAGGTAAGGCATGCAAAATAAATGAAAATTTTGGGCCTCATTACAGTCAAATTCAACAGAGGGTATTCGCACAAAACAAATTACAGGAGATTCACCATTCGATTTCCAACTATTTTTAATATTTTCCATGAACATCTTGGGTTTTCTCTATTACTTCCTTGGGATTCATATCACTAAGTATGAATCGGGATCATCATTACTCAACCCAAGTATGCCTTGATTTTATTTCTAGGTTTAACATGGTTGATTATAAGCCATCTCCCACTCCCTTCCTTTCTAGAGTCAAGTTAGTATTTGATTTCTCCACTCCTTTATTCGATGACACCTTTTATCACTAGTTGGTTGAGTGTTTGATCTACTTAACCCATACTTGACTAGATTTATCATTTTTCATTAGCACTGTGTCTAGAATTATGGAGGAACCTCATGAGTTTCATTGGAAATAAGCAAAGTGAATCCTTCACTATGTTATAGGAACCTAAAATGATGGCACTCACTATTTGGGGCTACAGAGATAGACTTGGTAGGATACATAGATTTTTATTGGGCGATGACCTAGATCATTGGAAATCTACCTCCGATACAAATTTTCTCTTGGTTTGGGTCATGTTAGTTGGTCAAGCAAGAAGAAGAATGTGATTGCTATATCTTCTAAAGAGGTAAAATATAGGGGAGTAGTCAATCATTGCTACAAAAGTTATTTGGTTACATGGGATTTTTACAGAGTTTGGTATTTAGTTTTGGCGGCCTACCATCATCTATTATGACAAACTTAGCACTATCTCCATCCGCAAAAATCCATTTCAGCATCGACGGATGAAGTACATTGAGATACACTTGCACTTCATTAGGAGTTAATTCTTGGAGACATAATTGATTTACGCAGCTTCTATTAGACATTAGATCAAATTGCATATATATTTACCAAGCCTTTCATTAAATCCAAGTTTCTTCACTTCGTTCATAACTTGGGGTGAGGTCCACTGTTGCAACACATCTACTTTGGACTTTCTACTCCTCCTCTTCTTCTTCTAGAAAAATTGAATATTTGTATATGGGTACCTCATCGAACTTGTTATTGGGACCCACATGAGGCATATTTCTTAGTTTTGTTTAGGGAGTCATCTATCTCTTGTAAGTGGATGTTTTTTCCTTTGGGTTTTCCTCCATTGCTTGACATCTTTATTTTTCATGGGTACCTCATCGTGTGTAGTTTTCAAGACCCATTTCTCTTTCACGAATTGCCATGTCTCATCCTAAGTTTTGATGAAAGGGGGTGTTGGTGTGAAGGATATTATTTACCTTTATTTATTTATTAGGTTATTTACACCTCACACATGGTGAGTCATCTCACTTAGGTGAGTCATAAGTATTTTAGGGATTTATATGACATATATGATTCTACCAAAGAATTTGTCATATCAGCCATAGTTTCATTGTCATATGGGAGTTACATGCTATTATTGGATTGTAACTCCCCTCTCCATTTTTGGAGTATGACAAGTCTAGGAATGGGAGTTACACAACACTCCCTCATATGTACTTATTTTTTGATCTATGAGTATGAATAGACCATGTTTTTGATGCACAAGTTCCTTGATATATTTTTCTTGCTAATTACTTTGGGTATTGCATATTTTCATTTAGAGTGAAACTCAATCGATGTGCACACATTCCGGATGATCTTGGTTCCCTCTTTCACTTTTTTAGTTTCATGGATAGTCTTATAACATATATATTTTTTTGATTAACATACTTACACCTCTAATTTCAATGTTTGGATTCCTTGTTGAATGTATGGAAGGATTTAACCCATGTTCAAGAGGTGGATCACTTGTGAGGGTGAATAAGAAGATACTTGTGCCGAGAACAAGCAAGGAAAATATGTACTCCTTTGAGAATGAATTTCTCCAAGTCATCTCTGGGTACAACATCAATGGAGATGTTGATCACCACCGATGTTATGTAGGTGATCCGAATTTATCTTCCAAGAGAAAATGATGTGGCACAAAAATCAACATGGAAAATGTAGCGTGAGTGAGTTGCATTCAATTTAATCACTCTTGTTTTATGAAATGTTTAAGACCCAAATTCGAATTGTCTAAAAATAGAGCTATATTTACACCATATGTATATTGTGTACATTTTCAAGACCCTAGATGAGAAAATTTAATAAATTTGTTTCATTCAACCTCAAGAAGGGTGAATTGTACAAGTGTTTCGACCTATTATAACATTACATAGGAATGCAATATATTGTGTTTTTTTTGTGTTATGTGTGTGTAAGGAGAAATCTAGATGTGAGAGCTTATAGTACCGTATCGTGGAGAAAAAATCCACTAATGATCAATGATCAACTTTTGGTGGATCCTTTTTTTGGGGGGAGGTGTGATCAAGATAATCATACACATAGCAAAACTTTCCTAATATTACCTAATTCATTGTACATAAAGAGCTTGTTGTCATCTTTATGTTCATTTTTAACAAGGTGAAACAAATGTCGTATGTAGGAGATACCATTCATGCAAGATCGGTATAGTAAATAAAAATGGAAGCACAAGTGCAATGATAAGTGGCACTATCCTAGATTTCCAACTAGTTGTTTACAAAGCCGACAAGTGGCAACATACAAGAAAATTGAAAAATGGGTTTCAATTTGAACCTTCATCTTCAACGATCGAGATGGTTAGATGTGGGGCCCACAACATGTGGCTGATAGGGGCCCAACAACCGATGAAGTCCACTTTTTTCAAGTAGGGGACCCTTCTACTTTGTCACCATAGTGACATCATCAAACTCATATAACTCAAGGCGGGTCATAAATTACCAACTCACCACATCGTCGACCAACTCACCGAGTTGTAGAACAAGCTAGAAGATCGAGGTGGGGTCGAGCTAACCAAGCTCAATATTCCACACATTTGTATGGATCAAGTTCAATTCAACCAATGACACACCAAGTTATGATTCCTATCGTGGGTTAAATTTGACGGTCGCTTCGACGCTTTTCATGATTTTAGCCGTGAAATACTTGTTTAAATTTGAAATTGTTAGAGTAGGTATTTACCTTAGCTCATTTTCACCTAGGTACTTTATTTACCTTTATTGTATTTATCCTCACCCACTTATGTGTGTGGATATTTATTTTTATTTATTTAGATATTAGGAGATATTATCTAGTTGTTAGGTATAGTTCTTTCCTTGATCTATGGTATTGACTAGTTCTTTCCTAGATCTATGGTATTAACTAGATCTTTGATCTCTAGTTCTCTCCTAAATCTATGGTCTTGACTAGTTCTTTGATGACTAGTTATTTCCTTGATTCATGGCTTGATCTATGACCTTGACTGGTTCTTAGATTGTTATTCCTTGCCTATTTAAGCAAGGCCCATTCTCAATGTATTGCATTGAGTTCCATAATAATATATGATATTGCTTCTCATTTGTTTGCAAAGGTTTTATGTAAAGTTATTCTGGTGAATTTCTTTCATCTTATTGATCATGGTGTTTGATTAGCATCTGTGTTCTTGGCTTGGTACGATCTGTTATCGTTCCTTTCATGGTATCGAGAAGGAGAGATTGTTGTTAGCATCTGTCTGTAAGTTTTATTTTGCAAATAAATTATTTGTGTATTCATATATTTGGGATTTGGTCATATTTTGTTGCTGCATGCATTTTTATGGAAAATAGAGGCTTCCATTAGATCTAGAAGGCATGAAAACCCTAAGATCGACTATAAACTCGGTCGTTTCTGTAGACAGTCATTTTTTGTGGTTTTTTTGTCGTTGCAGTAGAAGCACAAATTGTTCCAAAATAGTAAGTTGTGCAAACACCCATTAAAATCCTTAGCCCTTGGTCATATGAGGGCTTAAAACTTGTGATTCCTACTAGTAGGTGCTTAACTTCAGCCCCCTTTAATTTTATTTGTGTGGTGAAGGCAACAACATTTTACTTTGTTTTAGTGGCACCTAAAATAAATAACAGCAAAATATTAAAAAGCTTGTAACTTTTGATCGGTAACTCAGTTTTGAGTGCCATTTTTTTGTAAAAGTGCTTGTTTTTTCGTGCTCTTTCCATTAGAATTATTTATTTTGAGACTTGCACTATAATTATAAAGTGCCAAATATGGAGGAGTGTTGTAATCAATTGTGGATGCAATTTCGGTTGAGCCCGACGTCCTAAATTTTTAGGAGTTGTAATTTGTACCTATCATGGATTCTGAGAATGATATGATTTTCTCTGAAGTATGTGGACTTCAAGAGGATATTGTAAAATTTGTGGAAGAAAATAGATCACTCAAGAAGTGAAATTCTCTTCTACAATCACTCATTCACGATAAGGATACAATAATACACACCTACAACATCACCATCATATTGTGGACAACCATATCCATGCTCCTAGTCCACTTGCAGTTGTTGCTCTTGTACCCACTGACATTGATCTGCCAGTCTTTGAGCCTGAACCTACTTTTGATGCTTATAAACTTGTGAGGCTTGTTACTATTACAGCTCTTCACATCATGTGCCTATTACAATACACATGTTGTGTATCCTACTTCTACCTCACCGCATGGCTTTTATAAGAAGAATACCACTGCATTCAATTCTCGTATGCTCCGTTCTATGGGTTTCACTAGTGGAGTCATTGGCAGACATTCATAGGGTATTATTTCCTCTATTCCACATGTTAAGTGGAATTCTCATCATGACATTGGTTTTCGAGCAGATACTTCATTGGGATCACACATTGATAGAGCTCCTTTTTTGTTCGCTTAACTCTTTTTGAGGATCATGAGCAACACATGAGTTCTGCACCTTCACTCAGGATTGAGAAACCTGAGATTTCAGCTGTCAGACATGATCAACCTGACACACATTCTAATGTTCTTTTGCATGCACCCATTGTGCATTTTGCACCAAGTCATATGCAGGCATCTTCTTCATCCATCCATGTTGATTTGGGGTGGATATTTGATCACTCGTGGAGGTGACATAGGCATTCATTGAGAGGACTCTACAGGCATGGCTCCTCCACCATTCGGCCTCTTGCTCCACTTTCTATACCTTATGCATTGTGATGCTTCTTGTTTTGAGCATTTTTCTTTAGCAGGTGTAGTGTATCTCTCTTGTTTGTTGAGAGATTTTGTATCTGTATTTTTGACACTTTTGGCATGTTGATAGTCTCTCTTGTGGGGGAGCTATTCTGGTGGAGCCCAGTGTTAGTTTGTCAGTGTTTGAGTAGTTGTTTTGACAACTCATATAGATTTGTAGCATCACTCCACCCATTCAGCAGTATGGGAGGGTGTGGTGTTGATCTTGCTTCTTCGGGTTTCGTGTCCTTGCCTTGTTACCTTGGCTTTTCTTGGATCGTGACACTGGATTTTGTGTCCTTGCCTTGTTGCTTTGGTTATTGTTCTTGGATCGTGGCACACCTATTTGCAGCAATTGATCGAATTATGTTTGGTGTTTTTTGCACTTTCAACATCACTCCGTTGACAGTCTCCTTGTATGGAGCTATTCTGGTGAAACCCAGTGTCAATTGTTTTTTGAGTTTTGTGATTAAGCAAAGGATTCTGATTGAGCACAAATGCACACCAAACTTCTTCAACATTGTACGAGTTTTTTTAGCCGAGCTTATTGGGATGCCTTGGAGCGGGTCTTTACTCTCTTTACTTTGTTGTTACTGGTTTTGGGTACCTTGCGGTCCCGCTTATTATACATGAGTACCTCATCAGCCTAGTTTCCAGGGACTCATACTGTGGACATGTCACTTCTATTTTGGCCCCTAGCTTCACTTGAGGGGGTGTTAGAGTAGGTATTTACCTTATCTCATGTTCACCTAGGTAATTTATTTACCTTTATTGTATTTATCCTCACCCACTTATGTGTGTGTTTATTTCTTTTTATTTATTTAGATATTAGGAGATATTATCTAGTTGTTAGGTATAGTTCTTTCCTTGATCTATGGTATTGACTAGATCCTTGATGTCTAGTTCTCTCCTAAATCTATGATCTTGACTAGTTCTTTGATGACTAGTTATTTCCTTGATTCATGGCTTGATCTACGACCTTGATCGTTCTTAGATTGTTATTCCTTGCTTATTTAAGCAAGGTCCATTCTCAATGTATTGCATTGAGTTCCATAATAATATATGATATTGCTTCTCATTTGTTTGCAAAGGTTTTATGTAAGGTTATTCTGCGAATTGATTTCATCTTATTGATCGTGGTGTTTGATTAGCATCTCGTGTTCTTGGCTTGGTACGATCTCGGTTATCGCTCCTTTCGTAAATAACTCATTACATGTGACTTGCATATTTTAATTATGACTCACAATTTTTATATTTAGAAATAATTAAATATATAGAGAATCATCTTTCATATTTTTGTTAACAATATAAAAATAAGAATAATAATAACACTCTTTTTACAATTTTGAAGGGCAATATTTGAAAATGATCGTCACCTAAAAATTTTTAGACTGTAGACATAGGTGGACATGAGTAGTGAATGCCACCTCAAAATGCATTATTTCCAAGCGCATTACATGCCCATGGAGCAATCCATTGACCAATTTAATAGTGGTAGGAAATCCTTAAAAGGGAATATATTTATCTCCTCCCACGTATGTGGAATAAGGATTATCCCAAGTGTATATGGTTAAGTGTGCTAAATGGAGGTGGAGCCCACGTGGGAAGTGGGTGGCCAAATCAATATGGGCATAAACCCGCGTGGCATGTATTTGTATTAACTTTATCCCAAACATTAAATATGTTAAGAGGTCACGCACTTTGGTGGAAGGCCCTTAGACAAAGTCTCAAAGCACCACATGGATAATAGGAGGTGGCGATATAAATGGGATTTAATTCCTTAAAATGTGAAGTATTTTTATCCCTAACGGAATTTTCACAAACAAAAAAAAAAAGATATGTATATCTTTAGAATTTGGGGCCCAACATGTATTTACAAAATTACAAGGGACTCAACACCAAGCTGTTAGTTATTACGCTGAAGGCGTTACCCCTATGGGAAAGGGCTTTGTGGACATTCATGGGACTGTGTCAAATTTGACGGCTAAATGACGGTTTTGCTATTTTTAACAATTTTATTTTTTTCACTTTTCTAACAATTTTACTTTTATTTTAGAGGTTTTTCATGCATTAACCTTTATTTTTGTTATTTTTAACAATTTTACTTTTTGTTTTTCTAACAATTTTGATTTTCTAATTTTGCATTCGCTTTGACTTTACTTGTAATGTGAAAGTTTTGACATTTTAATTTTTTAATTTTTTGAAATATGTTTTTAGATTTTCCATTTTTAACAATTGTATGGTGAATGTTGTGTATATATATAGTCTCAGAATATTATTCTCAAGATTGTCTTCTAACAATTTAGTGGATTGAACACGCGACCCTTGGATCTCGCAGCAGCAAGATGCGGTACTTGATGGGAATTGTTGTCTAAGTAGCAAAATTGGGGTTGTTTGTGCAGGTTATTCCCATCTACAGTCATCTTCAATCAATGTAAGTTTAATTTCTTTAAACCTTGTGATAATTTCTTAAAGGCTTCAACAGTCAACACCAATGATATAGATTTTGATACCCAAGTTATTGGGGATGTTGTCGATAGGGACTTTACTCGTTAGCTATTGTTCTACCAGTGCAAGCAATACCATCAATTGTTGCTCTTCAAAAACTGCAACTTTTACATGCAATCATAGAGGATACAAAGAGAATACTACAACCTATACCAATCGACAATGAAGGACAAATCCCGGCATTAGTCAAAGCCATCTACCACATGAGAACAATCTATCCAAAACATTGTTCAGCTTGATGATAAGCTTTGTAATTTTAAAATGTCATACCTATGCATGTTGAGAATAGACATGCCACATACCGTGTGTCCATTCATGTGTCTCTTCCTCTAGAGTGAGCTCATACCACCACCGTAATGTCTTCTAGCACCAACGCTCATGACCATTCATTTGCAAAATGTATTCTCAACTGTTCAATCACACTAAAACCATTTCTATCACTATTTAATGGATCTCCATATCCTGTTCCCAACAACTAGAGCTTTGATTTAAACTTTTAAAATGATATTAAGGTCATATTTACAGGTTTTCATCATTAAGATTCCTTTACTTAGTTATATCTTGTGCATAGCTTTTGTAGTCCTATATAATGAATTTGCCTATGCAGAAAACATTGAGTAACTGATCTTGATTCTCAACTCTTCTGGACCTCTCTTGTATATGTGTGTGTGTGTGTGTGTGTGTGTGTGTGTGTGTTTGTCTATAATATTCTTATCATAGAAAAGTATTTTGTTAGGCCATATGTGTTCTATTTTGTCTTAATCATAGCAATTTTTAGGCAATGTTTATGCAGCTGATATGTCAATTTAACAGAAATTAGGAAGATGTAAAGCCTTGGAAGCTTGATTAATGAGATTTGGGCTCGTGGGTGTGAAAATATTGTAAAATTACCTCTATATTAATTTGTACCTTTGAAAATTGGTGCTCAGCTATTCATTGATCAATTTATAATCTCGTCAAAAATAGGGTTGTTTTTGATGTAACTAATTGAATAAGTATAGATATATTTAGTTTTATTAACTTCTTTTTCACTTTTTTGTAGGGTATTTGTGATTCTCTTTCTCCCGCGGTAAAGAAGAGAGTGTCGTCTCTAAACAACTTCAAGTGGGTTTCAATATTGATTGAAGTATTTATTCATTTGTTTTGTTTATTGCATGTTATGGATTAAAAAATTATTGTAGAGTGCTTTCATGTTATTTGCTTTTGATTGTTACATTTATATTTATAGTTGACTACAATCCTTTTTCCAAAGTGACATGTGGGGGCATGTGCCTTCATCAATGACATGATTCATTATGTGTTGAGGGGCTTGTTCCCCAATGAGGCCATTTCAAAGCATCCCAAGTTGGACGTTAGACTGATCATTGACAAGGCTTTTTAAGCTTCTCGTCATACCTAAAAACATCTTCTAGAACTAACATACTTCTTTTCCCTCTCTAGTTTAATATGATGCAGACTAGAAACACAATTCCCCTCCCTACAACAAGGGATTGACATTAACTACACCTCACTTGTAGAGGGAGGAAGAGTTTAAACGTCTTCAATGTGTTGTTAATGTTTTGCATTACAAGCAACCGAAACCACCTAAAATAGTGATAGCCGAAATGATCAGAGATCACTCCACCTGATGGCAACATCCCCAATTTTTCTCTCCAAAATCCGAATGATTGGAGATCATTCACGAGGCTTCTACTTGATTTATGATTCTAACGAAGATGCACTAAATATGAACCACCCCAAAAATTGAGGAGAATGGGAATACCAATCGAAGGCATCTGCAACTGACAAAATACAAGAAACATGCAAAGAAAATTACACAAGCAAAAAGCAAGAAATTTGATTTTAAAAAATAGCTTGTAGTGGTTAGTTTATAAGTGTTTGTCTATAAGTGTTTTTGAAACAAACTATAACTCATTCCAAATAATTCCATGTATGTATTGTGGCAGTATATATCCGACAGAGAATCAAACTTATTAAACACATGTTCATTTTTTGTTATCCAACAACTATGCATTCCTAATTTCTTTATCATTGTGTCTCCATACAAATACCTATAGTTTTCTCACTTCAAGTGTACATATTGTTCTTATTGTTTTCCATTCTATTTGCTTAACATAATAATCTGTAATTCATTTCAAATAAATGCATGTATATATTGCGGCGGAACATATGGAACACAAAATCTAACTTTTCAACAAACGTGTTCAATTTTTCCTTTATACAATTGCTCGCTACTTTATGTAAACCAACAACAACGCATTTTTAATGTGTTCTTCATTATATCTTTCCTTTATACAATTGCTCACTTCTTTATGTAAACCAACAACAACACATTTTTAATGTGTTCCTCATTATATCTGCACACAAATACATATAGTTTTAAAATGCCGAGAAAGAATCATGCAATTTTTAGTTATTTTCATGCAAAGCTTTGTACATTATATCACTTTTTTGCATATTGAATTGTTAAAGGGTTAGACTTCATGTTTGCACTTTTTAGAAAATATAAATGAAAAAGGAAGCAAACTTTAAAGGTTCTCATTGCTTACAAATGCATGCTTTCCAGAACACATCCTTCATTTCATCTTTGACTGCACTACAAGTTTACATTTTCCACCATACATTTGCAGAACTCCCACTATCTCGAGCATCTTTTAGTTTCCATGGAAATAAATTTGACACACGAAGGCATTTCTCAATTGATTGAGGGCGGTTCCATTGTTGACCCCACATTTCAGATACTACACTTGTCCTCCCTAAGGTCCATTCTCAACATGGCAAGCCCAACATCGTGTTGACCTTTCAGATGGGATACATTTTCAGACAACACTTCTACCCTCCAAATTTGCAAGTCCGTAACCAAAAAATCAATACAAGAAGGCTCCATTGTGTGCTTACACAAATCCCATGTTAGAATGATCAAAAGTGAACTGTAAGTTTCATCTCCTACTCGATTACCAATGTATATAAACTCCCTATATTAATTATAATTTCTTTATGTTTGTTTTTTTCATCTCGTTGCTCAATTCTAATTCTATCATGATTTTCTTTTCCACTCAAGACTATTTCTTATCATTGAAATGGATGTTGTTGTCAAAAACATTTGATAATCGGTGCTCCAACCCGACTACCAACAAATTCTCCAAGACAGTCAGTTTCCTCAAACAGATGCAAGTGCCAATCAGGTTAACAAATATTTTGTGAGAACACCAACTAAAATAAGTGGATTGAATACATCTATGCGCATGTGGTCCATAGAGGGTCGTGCCCTAGCAAAAACAACCCTTCACGAATATCACAATGCAAGGGGAGATGGTTCCATGTGTTTGGGTTTGATTTTGTGGATCAGAAGAAGGGGAAATCCACATCACCTATTTCAATGAGGCCATGGAAGCATTCTATGAGCAGATTGAAAATGGGAAGCTATATACAATTTCCAATGGGAGGATTGCGAGGATTGCTTGATGCAAAGCTATGTTACAACCATTTGAACAATGCTTTGGAGATTTTCCTGCAACCTTCCTCAACCATATCTCCACTCATAGAAAATGAGGATACAATACCTTCCCATCACTTTCACTTCACCAAAATCAAGGACATACCTGCAAGCATTGAAGGTTCTACAGTTGATTTGATTGGCATTGTTCTTACGATGTCACCATGCTCAACAATTCATCGGCATGACAAGTCTAAAACAAAGAGAAGAACACTACAATTAAAGGACATGTCGGGATTCAATGTAAGTGTCACATTGTGGGGACAACACTTAGATGAGATAAGAAAAGAACTTGAAGACATGCTTTCTATACCGCCTCTTCCGGTCCTTTCCTTGAAAGTTGCTCGTGTCTCCAGTTTCAATGGAAGCTCAATTGACACTATTTCAAGAACCAAATGTTACGTCAACCCTCTAATTTCATAAACAAATACACTTCATGGTTGGGTTGATTCTGATGACTACTCCCTTCGGTACCCTCTATCACAAGTAAATTTTTGGGCCCTCCAAAAATCTTGACCTCTGTAACAATGATTTCACAGGTACAAATGGGGAACACAGAGAGAAATGAATGGGCCATGGTTATTGTAGAAATCACAAATATCAACATGGACAACTTTTTTACAAGGCATGTCCTCTTCAAAAAGGTGACAAACAATGCAGAAAAAGGTGAGAGAGAATGGTAATGGTTCATGGTTCTGTTCGAGTTGCAACGTACAACTTCATAACTATGATTATAGATATGCACTCAAGATCGATCTAAAGGACCCAACAGAGAACTCCAATCAGTTACCACTTTTGATGAGACAACTTGAGTCAATCATGGGTGTTGAAGCTAGCGATCTCCACCTATTGTCTATAGATGAAGACGCGACTAGTGAAATTACAAGAAATGTCATCGAAATGAATACTTGCTTCACACTTTCCCTGAAAAAAGAGACATACTGCGGAAACAACAGATTGAAATGTGTCATCCTCAGTTCTAAGAAAGTGGATAACAATGCAACTCCTCCGTAACCTTCTTTACACAAATACTTCTAATGTATCCATCCCTTCAAACTTTACACCCTCACCCATCCCATTCTATACTTTGAACTATCACCGCTATGTTGCTTATTTCATATCTATGTTTCGCCCTTTTTCCCTACTTCAAAAGAAAACTTTGTAGTTCCTTATAAACTGACATACTATTGTCACCTACTACTATGTGGATTGTAAGTAATTTTAAGAAAATAAATGCATTTAACTTGCACTTTTATTATGTATGTATTTTCATCCTTGTATAGTATTAGAACGTATTGTATCTTTCCATATAACAAAAATCTTTTCCTTAGGCAACACATAAAAGTTTTTATCCTCAAATTGTTACCTCTTATGATTAGTTCCCATTAGAACTCCACATGCATTTCAAATGTATATAGTTTATTGATTCTGACATACTATTGCCTCCTACTACTATGTGGATTGAAATATCTTTAAAGAAAATAAATGATAATTACTTGCACTTATATTATGTACGTATTTGCATCATTGTATACTATTGGAACGTATTGTATCTTTCCATATAACTAATATTATTTTCCTTAAGAAAAAATGCAGTTTTTTAATCCTCAAAATGATACCTCTTACACGTAGTTCCCATTGAACTCCACATGCATTACAATTGTATATAGTTTATTGTATAAAAAAATTTATGTCAACAAACAATGCATCGTTCATTACTGATCGACACATTTTTTCCCAACATGTGGTACTCCATAGGTGTGTCACTTCACAATCATGTCAACTCCTACAAAATGAGCATGACAAAGAGAGAACTACAAAAAAAAAGTTCACATAAATTCTGAGCAAGAGACGTCATCACCTAGAGCGTAGAACAACAAAATCTCAAATATCTATCAACTTACATCGACCAACAACCTACCATTCCCTGTCATTCCAAACTTGCCAACAAATACAACTACTGAAGGATTTCAACCAACATTCCACAAGTAACTTCCATGGAAACAAATTTGCACGACCATACCAATTCCTTCCGTATGAACCCATATTTGCTAACTACTGCCACACCTCCCCATTTTCTTGTGCCACAAAGAAACTGTCTCAAGTACCACTTTTCTTTGGTTCCTCACACATGTACAACCAATTCCTCCTCTCCTTCTATCTTCTTTCCACCTTGCAATCCACAATCACCCAAACAAACACCCCACCCCTTCCCATACACAAGAGACTTCCCATATTTCACCCTCATCGCAGACTATTGAAGCCCAACGTCGGTTTCACAAAAGAATAGATTTGTTGGCAAAACATCCAAACTTGCTCAATCTGTTTGGAAAATTACCCTAGAATTAAAACAATTTCCTTTGAAGGCTTTCCCTCGTAAGCAGATGCAAATCTGAAAAACATGGCCATCGCTTCTCTTCGTGGAACAACATGGACCCTGAAAAGTAGCCTACCATTCTTGCATCTTTAACCCAAATCGAGGAGATGCTTATCACACGAGTCAATCCATTACTACAGTCACCCAAGTACGTGGAGGACAATACAAATACTCAGACACACCATAAGTTTCCCACAAAACATTACTTCAATAGAAAAGTACCTACCACACCGCCTTGGAGATTTGGACATAGTACTCATACAAAGGGAAGGATATAATTTTAAAAAGTATGATTTCTACGTCAGTAGATCTCATGTTTGGGCAGCCTTGCAATATAAAATCCAACACGATCCCTATTACAAAGATGTCTTAATCAACCATGACGCCCTTTCCTCCCTACCATCTGAGTCATCAAATGTTTCCTCGTCTCTTAACACAACCACAATGGAATTTCCCCAAATGCAAACTACCTCTACAACTCATGGTATTGATGCTTCCACTGACTCTGATGAAACGTATGAACACTCATCATCTTTCATGCCAACACCCCACAATTCAGAACAAAAGAAGAGGAAATCAATAGTTCTTGCTCAACCACGATGGTAACACCCCATTTACCATGCCATGGCTAGAGCTTGGGCTCTCACCTATAAATGAATACAATATGGAGGGCTTGTTCTCAATGGCCTTCCCAACTTTGTTTTCTAGATGGAAAAGCAATGTGGCAACAACCCCACATAAAATAAGTTCCAATGCATGAATATGCTCTTCATTTGATGCGCTACCATGATGGCCACTTCGGTTCACACCCAAGATTTCACTACTTCCTTCTAAACCTCATAATGCGGCACAAAAGCCAGTCCACAACTAGTTTTCATGAAACAAAACATCGAATCTGGAATCCCTACAAAAATTGGAGATCTATGCGAAGACAACTATTGGAATGCCCCAAAGATAACCTCCCAGATAGTTTAATGCGGTTTGGATCGAGCCTTCGAGGGACACGTTCATTCTGGGAAAAAAGTAGAAGTGAGCTTTCAGATATGGTGGAACAATTGGGGACACCAACCTTATTCTTCACTCTAAGTGTTGTAGACACTAAATGGCCAGATCTCCACAATATTATGTATGGTGAATGCCCTACTGATCCTCGAGCCGCACAATCATTGAGAACACTTAACATTGTCTCAAACCCTCATCGAGTATCAACATACCTACATCATAGATTCACAATATTTCATGAAGAAATATTGCAGAAGGAACTTGGAGCAGTAGACTATTGGTACATGTAATAAAATCTACTATTTAATAAGTTTTTTCCAGACTACATAGCTAATATTTATGCTCTCTCATCTCACAGTATGAATGGAAACATAGAGGCTCCACACATCCATGGTTTATTGTGGCTCGAGAACACACCTAAAGTTGACGTAATGGACTGGGAGGATACAACAGTTATTGAGGCAACAAAACAATACTTTGATAAGTTCGTGTCTTGAACCCCCATCCGGCTTGCAACCACTTGGATTTTGTTCGCAAGTCACTACTAGATGACCCTTGTTTGCTAAATACAACACAAATACTATCCTCCTCCCCACATGCAGACCTTGAAGAACTTCTTAATCATGTTCAATGCCACACAAAATGTTCGAATAGACATGCCTATGCCTATGTAGAAAGCAATCACAATTAGTGCAGTACAACACACCATGGGCCACACAACCTACTTCATCCCTGCTCATTGAAAGTGATGGGAAAATTAAGTACCTCCCTTCAAGAAATGATGATAGACTAAACATACACAATCAAACTATGATATCCATATGGAGAGAAATGTCGATTTCCAACCGGTACTTTCCCGCCATGCAGTTCTGAAGTATATTACAAAATATGCTTCAAAAGCAGAGCAACGTTCAGAAACCTATCACCAAATGCTATCCATATTTTCAAGAGATGCTGATGCAGATTCACCAGCACACATTGTGATCCAAAAATGCTCACAGAGAGCATTGTTGAACATGACATAAGCGCACAAGAAACATGCCACATGCTACAAAAATTGCCACTTGTTATGTGCAATCATTCATTTGTATCATTAAATGTTGGCAAAAAAATCTTGAGATGTGTCATTGAAAGTGATGCGATGTACAAGAAACAACCACTTTCTTGGATGCATATAGAGTTCACCCTGCAACCATGGAACACCTACCACTTATTCAGGTTGCTCGAGATTGGAGCTACAACAGGAACCGTAAAGGAGATAAATGGAAACTGCGGTCGACTAAAGCAATTGTTCGGTCCACCCGAGATTTGTGGATGTCCCAACTCAGATTCAATGTCATATGACCTTTTCTGTTGGTCAGAACTCCTTTTATACAAGCCTTTCAAAAATATTGCCTCCGAATTTGGCTCAAGCCCACATGACATCAACGACACTTGGGACATGTTCAAACACAACTACAGACCATGGCATGTTTTACGCACTACCGCAGACACATGACATGACATAAACAATGTTAGTTCTGACTCTGAGGTCGAATGCAGTATTCAACACTGAACCATTACAAGAATGGAAGGTCTTCACACAACTTTGTCTCGAGAAACAACACATGGGTCTTGATAGTCTTGAAATGTTGGGGAAACAAGATTTTGACATACACAATAATTGGAACATACATGGCATGTTACACATGATTTGTAGATAACTGGTTCATCATTCATCGAGAGAGAAAAGGTAGACACAAATAACACCAACATGCAAGGCCACACCACCATCTACCACACTACCTTTGTCTTCAGAACAACAACTAGCTCTTGATACCATACTACACCATTCAAAAAACAAAACACTTCTACCTCCACTAAGATTGATAATTCAAGGAACAATTGGCACAAGAAAATCATTTCTGATAAATAAAATTAGAATTCATTTACAACAACATCAACCACATCTCCCTCACCTCTCCTTCTTCTCACCCCTACCGTGTTTCAACATTCAACATCTCCGCACCCACAATCCATGCAACCCTCTCGTATTCCAATCAAAGAATTAAAACCCCTTGAAGGCCAAGCATTATCATCTTTTCAAGAGTCACTAAAACATATAGAATATGTTCTTATTGATGAAATGAGTTTCATCGGCCCAAAGTTGCTAGGAAAAATTGACAGTAGGCTACGCGAGGCTTTCCCACACTCAAAAACATCTGAATTTGGAAACAGATCAGTCATCCTCCTCGGTGACCTCGGGAAATTACCACCGGTTATGGACAGTCCTCTTTATGCAAGTAAATCCTATGGAGCCACCCTTTGGAAGGGATTTCATTCTTCCATTACATTGCAAACTATATTTTGGCAACAAGGAACAACCGATGCACAAGTTTCATTCCGAATTTACTACTCAACATGCGAGATTCAACCCCTCTTATTGAGGACTGGGAACTCCTAATGTCTCACATAGACACACACCTAACTCAACAAGAGCTCAAAATTTTTAAGGATGCACCACATTTGTTTGCAAAAATGACCTCGTGGACTCCCACAACCTTCAAATGTGAAGGCATTGAACGTTCCGATCACCCAATCCATTGCTTGAAAGTAACAGTGGGCTGGACCAAGAAATCCTGATGATGATCAGTTGGAGCACAAA
Source organism: Taxus wallichiana var. yunnanensis (assembly GCA_018340775.1). Lineage (NCBI taxonomy): Eukaryota > Viridiplantae > Streptophyta > Pinopsida > Cupressales > Taxaceae > Taxus > Taxus wallichiana. The sequence continues at coordinate 227,612,835 of CM031241.1, forward strand.
GTTCTACTGTGTAAAAACAAAAAAATCATGCTTATTACAAATTTATGGGTTGACACAAGCCTCGTAAATGGTGCTACAGAACAATCACCGACATTGTCTACGACGCATCAATGCCACCACCAACATTACCTTTATTTGTTGTTGTCAAATTTGATAGATACAATGGCCCATGTTGGGATCCCTCCAACCTGTTACATATTTCCGATACCCCTATTTTGAGAGGGAATCAAAGACAATTGCCGCTTAAAATGGCTTGGGCATTAACTATCCACAAGTCCTAGGGACTTACTATGCATAGAGCAACTTGTCGACATTGGAACCAATGAAAGGCAGGGTCTGACATTCACAACTTTCTCCAGAGTTCCCTCGCTTGCAAATCTACACATTTCACCTCCTTTTTCATTCGAAAGGTACTCAAAAATGGCACACGTAGCAACACTTGGAGCAAGAAGAAAGGAGGAAGCAAGACTACTATCACTCAACCCTTCATAAATACTACACTCTACTTTGATAACACCTCCGCTACTACTTTACTCAACACTTCTTCTATCCTAGATGCCATTTCCGTTCAAGGGGTATCAAATGTACTCATGTTTACCGGAAATAAAATTACCCTCAAAAGGCTACCATTCATGATATAATTCTTCTCATGTTAAGTTCAAATAAAATAGTCCACAAAACGATACCACTCATGATATGAGATTTGTAAATGTATATGTACAATTTGTAACAACTTTGAAATGAAGAGATGAAACCTTTAAATGAAGTGGTTGGTCTATATATCTACAATTACAAAATTACACTTTTCAACATACATGTTCAATTTTTCCTTTTTATTGTTGCCCATTTCTTTATGTTAACCAACAACAACACATTTTTAATGTCTTCATCTGCACACAAATACCTAGAATTTTAAAATGCCGAGAAAAGAACCATGCAATTTATAGTTGTTTCCATCCAAAGCTTTGTACATTATATCACTTTTTTGCATTTTGAATAGTTTTAAGGGTTAGACCTCATGTTTGCGCTTTTAAATGAAGTGACTCATCTATATTTCTACACATACAAAATCAATCACCCATAGTTTAAACAAACACAACTACAAAAGTAAAAACTATCCCTATAACACAAATAACATATACCATTTTTTGTTTGCAAAATGCCTCAAAGAAATGTGGTCTCATGGAATGCTATGATTGTAAGATATGCACAAAATAGCTCTAACAATGATGCTCTCAAACTTGTTGAGGTAATAAAGAAATTTGGAATGTACCATAACCATTTCAGATTTGTTTATATATAATTGCATATTTTGTCTCATTTTAGTTTCATGGAGAGATAATATGTTAAAGCACTTAGTCATTCTTTCAATCTACTTTGACAACAACACTTCACATTCACAACATTCTTGAGAGTGAGTATTAGCAAACTTACATGTCTCACTTGCATTTGTATTCAATTATTACACAACTAATGTATTTTGCAACATATCTAACATCCCTTCTAATGGGAAAATTTAAAGTATCTAGAAGAACAAGAAAATTGAGTAAATTTTGGTTAGCACCCTGTTTTCGGATCAATAAGTTGTTTGAAAAATCTCCTCCATTATATGTTTTTAGACACTATATTTTTCTCTTTCATATATTTTCAACGAGGACGTTAAATTTTTTGAGGTTCTCCAAGAATTCACTATTATTTTTCAAAAGGTACACCATATTTATATGACATAAATAATTAATCAATATAAGCACGTATTTCTGTTTTTGAATAGAGACTTGGGGAAATGACCGAATATCGTTATGAACTAAATGCAATTTTTCACTTCCCCTCTAGGATTTTCCTTTAGGAAATGGATCGTTATTTTTTTCTAAGTGTGCAATTAGAACAATCTCCCTCTCTGAAGGAAAAATTTGAGAACCAAAAATCATATTGTGATTACTAAGATTTTACTATGAGCGATAGTTTAGGTGACCAAAAATATCATGCCAAAGTTTACTAAATTCATTTGCATGTGCAATCTTGACTTGATGGTGTTGATCAAACATAGCTATTAAACTTATATAATTTGTCTCAATGATCCAACTTGCAAGTGGATACAATAGTAGATTGGTATATTTCATGTCTAATTACAACATCATTAGAATTAAAATCAATAATTTTTCCTTCACAAGAGTAAGTGATATGATAGATAGATAATAAGTTTACACACAATGTTGGAAGGTGGAGAAATTTATTGAAATTTTCATTCTCCATATTAATAGACCCTTCTCCTTCAACAATGAGAGGAGTATTGTTTCCTACAAAAAATTGAGTTGTATGACTATCCTTGAGAGTTTAAAATAGTGAACACTAATTTTGCATATAGTGGAGGATCTTGAATCCAAAATCCATTCATTTATTGTTGATTCATTTTTGTTGCAAAATAACAACTCTTGTTTTAAGGGGAGCAAGCTAAATTTTTCATCTCTTCTTCCAAGTATGCCATTTTTTTAAACAATAACGTTCAACATGGCCTAATTTACCTCATAATTTGCAACATTTTTGTCACATTTTACATTAATTTTTACTTTTCCTTTGTCCTAATGAGATAAGGAGTCTTGCAAGGATAATCTATCAGCCTTAAGATTAGGATTTTTTCACTTATTTCTCAATATTGTCATTGCATTCTCAAGTGTTATGTTGTGATGCTAAATTATATTTATCAACTATTTATTCATGTTTATTACCTATAAGTTTACTCTAGTGATTTTTATTAGTACATATAAGCTATATGTCACAAATAATTAAATAAGTTTTTCCTATTCTTTCTAAAATTTCTAAAAGAACTTATAAAAATTCAATGCCACATATGCAATGCTCAAATAATCTTGTTATGTGCAGTATTTGGAGATAAAAATAGACTAAGGATGAACCACTTTAGCAAAAAGATTCATGTCTTTTTGCATGAGAATTTGTTTCAGCAACTTAACAAGTATAAGGCTCAAACACTTAACTTGAGTAATGAAATCCTCAATCCGAGGATAGTGGTCTGGATTAAAAGAAAAGCTATTATAAGGTTTTTAAATATATATAAGGTTCCATTTCATCATGAAAATAATAATTCAACTCATGGGATACTGATTATAAAATATTACCTCGAACTTCATCGTAATGATTTATTTTGGCCATTCGTCATGATCAAGAGGTAGAAATTCTTGATCCATTAAAATGTAGTAAAGACCCTTGCTAAGTAGGACATCAATAATATTAGTATAATGTCTAGTTTATGAAATTAAAAGCTGTGATGATTATCCATTTTCAGCCGTAATGAGTATTGAAACTTACTGCAAATAAAAGAGCCCAATTTTTTTGTATGTAACTTTATTTATTTGAAAAAACAATATGGAAGTACATGTTAAAATGATCTTCTTGATGAGAAAATGACAATGGCATGATTTCATAATGAAAATTTATTCTGAGTAAATAAATATTGAAAATAATATTTTTTCAAATGTCCACCTCAAGGAGAAAATAACAATAGTATATGTATCAAAAAGGGTCTCTCAAACTATTTAAAAACCAAAGTTTTGAACCTACATATTTTGACTAAAACATGAATTCTATAATCTAATTGAGCATGGTTTTTAATAGAACTGAATAAATAAAAAAATTGTTGTAATTAAAATAGGGTTTCTCAACTAAAAATGCAATAAGAATTTTTACTATATTGGACATAGTTTTTGTACAAAACAGCTATAATTGGAATTCTAGATCTAACGGTGATATGGGAAAGTGTGCATAACTTCCAAGTATACTCAATATTTTAGGAATTATTGGGTTAGGAAATGTTTGATTTATAGGACCTCTTTTATATATTTATCCCATTTGTAAATAGTGAATTAGGCCAATGATTATGAAGGATTCCACAATTCCCATAACTATATTATCTCAACTATGAAGTACATAAAGAGTAACTTCCTAGAGATAACTACATATTGATTCACCGAAAAATCAAATAGACAAAAGGATTCATATTGACATAAAATAAAAATATCCTAAGTGATTTATATATATCATGAGGCATGTTGAAGATAATATTTACATACAATGTTGATGGCTTGAGTATTGGGGCAATACCATCACATCATGAATCACATAAAATTGATTATCATTTTTCCTTGAACAAAATCTCCCGTGAGGTTTACAACTTCGAACATAGTTCTAACTTGGAAGAATTCTTAAAAAGAGTTCTTCACCAATTAAAGATGAAACTAGATTCCATAAAGGGAAACATTCTAACATATGATTGGTTATCTATGTAGGCCACTACATCTAATCTAAAACTTGCAAAAAAATAAAAACCGTAATAAATATGAATATGTAGAAGAGGATGAAAAGTGTAGATATGATATTTATACATTTATGTAGTATGATGTGAAGCTTTTGTTACTTTGATACCATATTAAATTTTCTAGGTATTCTCTAAACAAGCATAAGACATATACCCACATATATGCATATATGATAAATGAATAAATGAAATCCTAAAATAAAGACATTACACATATTTATAACACATATAACATGAATAATATTTTAGATTAAAATCTATAGTATGAATTAACTAGTATAACTCTCATCCATAGTTATAAACAAACAATAGCTCTCTATTCTATTATAAAGGCAAGAGGTTAGGGTTTAGAGAGTAGTTAACTTGTAGACCAAATATGATTTAATATTATTAACAATGTAAATTAATCAAGTAAATAAATTTATTGATACTCTTATATATAAATAACATTTGGAAAAGTGTGCACTACTAGTACATTATCATAATTTATATCGCAATAAATATTACAAGTGCATCTTAATCACAAATAATAATGTGTGGTAAATTAAATACACTAACAAGGATAATATCTTTATAGTTATGATTCACTTCAAGCGTAGAACCACCATATGTAAATGGACAACAATATGTATAGCTTTTGTGTTAAGTTTTAGTTTCAAGCATAAACTTTGAAAACGTTGATTAACTCTCTTCCTCAAACAAAAAATAACACCTCTTATTGGGATAAAGATCAAGATCACTTAAGATAATTGAAACAAATAAAATTATAACTCCTTTTACCTTAAGCATATGCTACTTAATGAAGTGTATTTTCCTAATTGACTTCCTTGATTCAAGATGGATGAATTTCTTGTATGATTGATTTCTTATTGGCTAATTTTTTTGGTAACACTTTCGTATGATTTGCTTGCTTTATATTCAAGGTGGAAAGATGTTGGTATGTTTATTATAGTTGTTTTTCATGCGGGAGGTGGCTCAATTTATAAAATCCACATGGATTAATGGATGGTTCAAATGAAGACATATTGGAGGTTGATCAATGGTGGAGGATGGTGATTAGCTAAAATAAGATTATCTAGTGTAATATAATGTTATAGGAGCAAGTGAATAAATGACAATAAAATATAGTAAATACACCCAAGAAAACTAAGCTAGAAAATATGAAACCCTAATGTGCAAGAAGGGTTAAGAAAATCCTTAATTGATTCATAAATGTCGCAAGACTATGTCACTTTGTATACCCAGGTGAACAGGGGGAGGAAAAAACCACATAGAAGCTTGAGAAAGCACATATTTGAGCTATCTAACTAGATTGGGAGCCTAGAACGGGATAGGGTCACCTGTGGGCACCCTAGTCGAAGATCTAGGTGCTCGATCGATGGAAATGGCGGAAAAACTCTTCTAAGGTGTCACTAGGATGTTTTCATGTGTTCACTTCCTATCGCATTAATGCCACTGAACTGCGTTAGATGTCACTATGAATAGGAGATAGAAGAATCACCTGCAAAACCCCATATAAAGCATCAAAACCCTAAAAAGAAAGATGTGCATATGAAGGGGTCGATTGTCCTCATCCGCCACAATGGAGGACTTACTAACTGAGTGTTACACTACATCTCGGACTATGTAGTTCTAAGTGTGTGTGTGTGTGTAGGTTACTCTTTTACTCTTATTGCACTTTGTGAAGTAGTGAGAAAATAACTAAATGTAGAATGTAATAAATGTGTGTATGGAAACAATATAATCCCCTTCTATGAAGTGTGATGCAGATGAACCAGCCTTGTGTGCCTTGTGATGGAGCTAGATGGATGTAAATGTAGATTTATATGTCTTTGATTGATGTAAATCTAAACAATGATAGTAGATGCTTAGTGTTTGGTCCCTCATTATGGTCACATAACTTTATATTTATATGGTTCTCTTGCTATAATTTTGTAATTAACCCCGAAAAGTCCAACCACCAAAAATATAAGAAGATCAAATGGTTTCAAAGTTCCTAAAAGGTGATACGAAAGTACAAAGAGAATCAAGGAACCCAAAGGGGACCGGGGTGTCTGGGGCACCCCATTACTAGTTGGGCACCCCAGACAAAGATGAGAAAAACATAATATGATAGTGCAGGGTTGGGAAAGTACAGGTGTAAAATCGAAAAAATAACAAAAAGCAATGTAAAATGGCCAAAGATATGGGTTGATTATTACTCTTTTCACTTAAGAACCATATGAATAGTAGTATGATACCGGGACTAAATAATGACTCAAAGTGCATGATTTTGTGTCTACATTTTCCCCCACTTTATGTTGGTGAGTAGAATGCTTGGTAACATAAAGTAGATAGAGATGTGTTCCTAATATCCATGTAGAGTAATGTAGAAAATGCACCGAGGGACTAGACAAAGCGTGGAGTGACAAAAATGGAGTGTGGAGTCTAAAGATGTAAAAATTGTAAAAAGTGATAAAGTGAACCTAGGGAAAAAGCGTGTGTGTAGATGTCAAATGTGTGTAGCGTATTTGCATGGTTAATATGTTGTGTTTGACTTCAATAGATGTAATTGTTGTTGTTGACTATTTTCTTCCAACACGGATGGACCTACAAAAGAGAAGATGATCAAGTAGTCAAATATGCATGTATATGTGTAAAATGCATGTATATAGTAAAAATACTATAAATGAAAGTATGAAAATGAAAAATGAACATGTGCACCTGATCCATGATGAGAAAAAGGGTGTAAAAAGGATATCCTATAACTATCAATGAAGTGCGAGTTTTTTGGGTGATCTCATGCCATTGTGGATGAAGAAATGTAGGGAGAAATTTGTGTTATTCTCCAACATGTAATTGCTTCCTTGAGAGTGGTGAAGAGATCTCTATATTGCCTAGTTTTTTGGGTGAACCAACGCTACTAGCCAAAGAAGTATAGGGAGGAAAGTCTAATATTATTCCAACCTATAACTTCTCCCCATAATGTTAAGGATAATTTGTCATGTAAAATATGTTGTGTATGGAGTTCATAGACTGTCCGAACCCACTCATTGTATAACCCACCGTATCATGGACAAAAATAAAAATTGGACTATACAGTACTATGTTGTGTAGTGTGTAAACTCAAATGATGCCCCCCTCTTTGGGGGCATATGCTTATGTCACGAGATAGGAGAATGAGGCCTTAAAAGATGACCGACTGTAACTAAAACTTTGACTGAATGGGGAGGGAATGTGCTTGGTAAATATCAATACACACATAAACAAGTGGCTAGAAAACAAGTGTTAGTACGAACATGCATGTAGAAAATGAGTGTAAGCTAAATAAACAATGTGTAAGCTAGAACATAAGCAGACAATGTAAACACCCAAAAAGACAATGTAGGTTACACAAAACAGTTGCAAACATGGGATACCACCACGGTGTCACAAAACACTCAAGGCCATAGTGACAAAGAAACAAACAAGTGTGCACACAAGACAAAGGGAAAAGCCCGCATATAATAACAAGCAATAGTAGACAATGTAACAAATAAGTATGGAAGAAAATATCCCTACATAACAAATCCTACACATGAAGCACCCGTTATCATGTCAGAAAAATAACAAGTATGTCAATGGCATGTATAAACAAAAGTAGTGTGTTATGAACAAAAATGAAACAATAACACCTCTAGTGTATGTGGATGCCCCTAGTAGGTAGTGTATCAAGCATCGGTGTTGTGTGTAGAAGATATGTAGAAGGTATGTATGAAGATATGTATTTAGTGCAAGAAAGAGTAAATGCAACCATAAAATGCAGTATGTTGTGGATGGATGGAATAAAATGCAATGTGGATGATAGGAGACACGTGCCCCCAAGTGAATGGAACTATATACATTGAGTTTCATTTAGTATTCCACCTCAACACCAACAATGAACCATAAAACAAAGTGTGTCATCGAAATGGTCAAATTATGTGTTGTGTGTAGCATGTTGCGATGGGTATGTGGTGATGATATGCAACTTATAGATGAACTGTGTGACTCTATATCATAAGCGTAAATCACGATAGGATGAATAGAAATGAGTGGTGATTTAGCATAAAGCATATATCCATAAATGATGTAAGTGAAATTGATAATGTATCCTATCACAAGATGATGGTAGAAGAAGTGACCGTATAGCGTAAAGTGTATATCACTAATTATAGGGGTGTTGCACGAGAACAAGTGTGAATATTCAAGTGTGTGAGTGTGATGTGGTTCATTTGATGTGTATACCCTCAACAATCCATTATGGACCGTGTGACTAGATTGTGTCATTGGGTAGGGTATGACTGTGTGACACATGTAAGTAGATGTGTATAATGCGTAATGTGTGTAGTAAGTGCAATGTGATATGTAAAGTGTGTAATGTGCGATGTATAAGATGTAATGTAAGATGTGTAGATGATATAGGTATAGATTGTGTATGATGTATGAAACACAAAGTTTGAATGACGCGTGATAGATGTAAGATGTAAGATGTAGGATGTAGAATGTATGTATGTATGTATGATGTGTGAAGACGTGTAATGTGTAGTGTCTATTATGCAGTGTAAGAGTTTCATGTGTATAGTATGCCCTCAATAGTCAAGTGTGAACCAAAGCACAAGAGTGTGTCATAGGGTAGTGACGATGTTCAAGGTGTAGATGACTATGTGTATGCTATAATTTCGATGTGTGATAAGCCAAGTATGAAAGGTGCGTTGATGCTAGGGTGGGGAGGAAGTAATAAGTGCAATACCCCCCAAGCATGTCAATGATGGAGATTTATGAAGCGAGGTGATAGGTACCATGCCATTGTGGGAGAGTGTTATCTATGTCATGATAAGAATGAGGGCCAACACAATGGTAGGCCAAAGCAACATTAGGAGCATGCGATGGTGGCATAATTTAAATTGTGCCTTAGCCATCTATGTAGGAGTAGTTACTTTGAAAAGAGTGATTGGTTGGAGCTTATGCGGGATTGATGACCGTATAATACTTTATAGGAGAAGGTGGACTAATTTTGAGAGGTGGTTGTGTAGTTTGACTTGGTAACATTTTGGACGACTTGAGAGGAAGAGGTGTTGAACTGATATTTAGAGGAGGTTGCTTATATTGACTTGGTAATGTTGCAGATAACTTGAGTGGAGGAGTAGGACTATCCATAAGAGGAGGTGGAGTGGAATGAATAGGAGGCACTTGAGTGGCCAAAGAAGGCACCGTAGAAGTGATAGCATGATGCTCATTAGATATAGATGAATCAGATTTAGGAACCCATTGAGATGTAGCATTTGTAGATGGGCATGCAACAAAATGTTGTGCAATGAATGAGATAAAGCCCTGACACTCAAGATGTTTAATTCTTCATTGTAAAGTGTAGCAATCATTGTCATTATGTCCATTGATTCGATGGTAATTGTAATATGGATGACCTTGATATTTTGCTAGCCGATAAGGAGGATAGTAATGAGTAGGTGGTAAATTGATCAATTGATGACCTAGGAGCTTAGTAAGAATGTCATGTTGCTTAGTATTACGATCAAAGGTGAGAGGATCTGGTAATGGTATGACTTGAGGCTCATTGATATGAGCACATGTAGTAGACATAACATGAAGATGAGATGTGGGAGGAGAAAAAAATGAGCCTAAGAAGTGTCCTTAAGATGTTGGATTTCATATTTGAGAGATGTAATCGTGGATTCCATAGAATGAAATTTATCTTGAAATAAAGAATGAAGATATTGAATGGATTTGCAAATAGATTGATTGGATTTATAATCAAGGGAGTCCCCAGAAAGACGACTTTAAAATAGCATTGACTTGAGCAAGCAATATGTTGATAGTAAGATACATAGTCTCTAGTTTTTTTTTTGAGAGTCTATTTACAAGATGGGTGCATTTGAATCAATTAAAAAAAGAGACTTGACAAACCTTAGAATCCATGATGGAATAAAAATAAAGATCCATGAGTATCCGAACATGAGTTCACCAATGTCATGAGTATTGATGACCTAGGAGCTTAGTAAGAATGTCATGTTGCTTAGTATTGCAATCAAAGGTGAGAGGATCGGGTAATGGTATGACTTGAGGCTCATTGATATGAGCACATGTAGTAGACATAACATGAAGATGAGATGTGGGAGGAGAAAAAAATGAGCCTAAGAAGTGTCCTTAAGATGTTGGATTTCATATTTAAGAGATGTAATCGTGGATTCCATAGAATGAAATTTATCTTGAAATAAAGAATGAAGAGCTTGAATGGATTTGCAAATAGATTGATTGGATTTATAATCAAGGGAGTCCCTAGAAAGACGACCGAAAATAGCATTGACTTGAGCAAGCAATATGTTGATAGTAAGATACATAGTCTCTAGTTTTTTTTTGGAGAGTCTATTTACAAGATGGGTGCATTTGAATCAATTAAAAAAAGAGACTTGACAAACCTTAGAAGCCATGATGGAATAAAAATAAAGATCCATGAGTATCCGAACATGAGTTCACCAATGTCATGAGTATTGATGACCTGTGGAGCTTAGTAAAGAATGTCATGTTGCTTAGTATTGCAAGATCAAAGGTGAGAGGATTGGGTAATGGTATGACTTGAGGCTCATTGATATGAGCACATGTAGTAGACATAGCATGAAGATGAGATGTGGGAGGAGAAAAAAATGAGCCTAAGAAGTGTCCTTAAGATGTTGGATTTCATATTTAAGAGATGTAATCGTGGATTCCATAGAATGAAACTTATCTTGAAATAAAGAATGAAGATATTGAATGGATTTGCAAATAGATTGATTGGATTTATAATCAAGGGAGTCCCCAAAAAGACGGCCAAAAATAGCATTGAATTGAGCAAGCAATATGTTGATAGTAAGATACATAGTCTCTAGTTTTTTTGGAGAATGTATTTACAAGATGGGTGCATTTGAATCAATTAAAACAAAGAGACTTGAAAAGAGAGACCTTAGAAGCCATGATGGAAGAAAAATAAATATCCATGAGTATCCAAACATGAGTTCACCAAAATGATTAACTAAAATAGAAATATTCTAGTGTAATCTAATCTAACAATTCCAACCTCATTCACTCGAGAGCAATCAACTTTCATTAATATTGTTTAGAATCAAATCTAACAATTCGAACCTCATTCACTAAGAGCAATCAACTTTCATTTAAAACATATTTTAAAGTATTAACTAATGCTTTTTATGATTTTGTAAGTTTTAAATTAATACAAATGAGTTTACAAATCAATTGGTGTTAAATATCTTGATCCGAATCAAATATTTGGATGGTGTATTTCTATTGTGGAGTTTCCTTGGGCTCATTTTTGTCATTGTTTGGAGCTTGCTTCTAACATTTGATCAAATGAAATTATCACATGCTATCATAGCTATGTTATATTTATCACATGGTGTAAAAGCTATAAAATTATCATCACAATACACAAGTAGATGTGGTCAATATATAGAAAAATTAAGATTGTGCTTCTCAATTTTCTTTTCACCAAATAACAAAACAATAATTACGAACGAACTTGTTTTTGACTATTTGACCGACACATGTTTAAAGTGATCAAAAATAATATGGAACAAATAGGATTTTGTAAAAAGTGATTATAAAACCAATTATCTTATTCTAATCCTATAAAGTGTGCAATGTGTAATCCTATAATAGTTAAGCTAGCCTAGGTTAACTAAATGTTAGTGAAAATATAATATTTCGCCAATGCCTTACCCTTAATTTTAAATTATGGTGGCCTATACAAAATGATAAGGCTAATAATATTATATAAATGGGCCCGACAACTAGGTTTGATGAGGTACCAATGTGCAATAAGTACGATATACAAAAACTAAGATACAAAACAAAGGTATCTTAAAAACTAAACTAAGTACTATAAAGACTGCACTAGATAAGATGAAATACATCACTGAATATACATTATATTGAATGAAATCAATCACTGAAGAAGGTGCGAGAAGTGTATGTAAATATTCTAGTGAATAAAAAAGTTGCATGAGTGGTTTGAATCCACTACTTGATCATTGTTCATCGTCGACATATGTTGATATGTCAAATGATAAAATTTCAAGTGAAGTTTCCAAATTAAAAATCTAATGGTTTCATAATATTCCACCTTTCCATGAGTTTCAAAATTTCATCAAATTCTTCATGTAGGTATTCCAAGGGTGAAAAAGGTATATAAAACCTAAAGAAGTCAGTATGAACACACAAAACCCCATAATAGTAAATGGGTGGAGTGGATTAAATAATATATATCGTGTTTTGAATCCACTACTCAAACAATGAAAAAATGACATAAGTTGGGTATTCCAAAAATACATTTTAAAGGATGAATATTGTGTGTCTAGGTTTCAAATACTATAGAAATAGATCTCTCACAAATAACATGATACTAATAGTGAAGGTAACATGTCACAACTATAAAAGGTGTGTGCAAAAACAAAGCATATATACACATGAAGGTATACTAAGTTTCAAAAACATAATAAATTCCACATGGAACTTTACAAATTAAGTATACATCCCAAGAATCACCAAAATAAAGACAAGTAATAATTATACACACTATAATATATCAAAACAAGGAGTTGTCTCACCGTTAAAATAGGTAAATATCAATGTGAGAGTTTCTTCAATCAAAGGAGAACTAACCAATATTATGAAGAATGTGTGAATGATGAATGTAAATGGTGGAATAGTAGATTTGCAAAAATAATTTTGGCTATGTCATCGCCACAACTGATTTAAGATTCATCCCACTTAAACAAAAATGGTAGATGATCGCTCCTACATGTGATTTAGTTCCATGTGCAAAAATTATGCATGCAAGGAATCATTTAAACGTTTTTTAAGATATTCATGCTTGGAAATAGTAATATCAAGTTTATCATACTTGAATGAATGTACACATGGACTCATATGACACTCAATTTCCTCATGAAGAGGGGATTGAACAAAAACATGTGATTGTGTGAGAATTGGACCTAATAAAGGTGTTACTACTCCATAACCAATTCCATAATGAGAAATCTAATAAATATGTTAGATAGGGAAAAAATGCCCTTAAAATGTTTATTGATTCCCATAAGTACTCTAGAGTAACCCAAGGATCAATGCAAACGTGATTCAATCCCAATTATGCCCTTCTCAAATTATCTAAGCACAATTGTAGATGGATAAAAATGGGTGTTGTAATAAGTACAAAAATGGTTGCATCATGTATAGTGGGAAACTCGTGATCAAGAAGATTGGAGGTTGGTGATGCATCGAGAGGAACAAATCAGTGACATAAGATTAACTATGTTCAATGAGAGGTATGCCCATGGTTTTAAACTGATGTTGCAAATATGCAACTATATCTTGTAATGAGAGGGTGTCTTTTCATAAAATAGTGAGAGCAATAGGGAGTATGTTTTTAGATTTATATTCTCTTTAGTAAAATTAACCATGTCTTCTTGAAGTGTACATACTTAAAAAAGAGCATGGAATTCTCGAAAGTAGGTTATTATTGCATTCATGATATTTTATGCATCATGGTTTGAATTTATTACAAAAGCAAGGCAAAAATACCTGCGTACGAACCTCAAAAAGTAATCGCATTCAAGACTTCCCTACCAAATTGCTTATAATGATGCATTTTTACAAAAATCCCTAATACAAGAATAGCCATGGGTAAGTGCACCAAGTTGGGGGGCCAAAAGGGGGTCTTAAGTGGACGCATTTTTCTGAAAAAATAAAAACTTCAACTTGTACAAGTTTTTGAAATAGTTACACTCAAAATTGGAAGATGTTGTATAAACATGAATCGTAGAATTTTGAGTCTAGTTTCTAAGCTACTAAATTTTATTGAAAATGGATAAGTTTAAGTGGGTCAAATAACTAAAATACCAACAGTGTTCCTATTTTTGTTAAAAACATAATAGAGTGACTTTTGTGCCCCCACCATTTTTTTAGCACCATTTAGTAGTTTTGAAAACCCTTTGGTAGAAAGATAGCTAGGAGCATCTAGTTTGTGCTAGAATTTTTTTAGATTTTTTTAGCAAGTATTTATTTTTTTATGATTTTTCTAGTACATAAATTTTATGTTTTGAAAAATAACGGAGCTCCAACCGTGCCCCCTAACTACCTCAAAAAATATCAAAATTTAATTTTTTTAATATGTATAGAATTAGGCCTAGTTTGTGCTAGTATAATTGTTTTTCAATTTTGATGACCAAAAAAAAGATACATGATGAAAGATAGACATATTTAAACTTCAAAAATAGCTATAAAAAGGAATACTTAGAAAATAAATAATATGGAAACCTTATATTAGTCATAAAATTTGAAAAATATATTTTTAGAAAGAAGAAACTCTGCTCTACATTGTGGTATAATTTTTTTAAACGAATCAATTATTTTATGTTGATTTATCATGGAGGAAGTGGTATTTTTACATTTTCCTGCAAAAACACGTTGTTTGTTGTGTTTGTGACAGGTTTATGCCTCAAGATTGGGGATCCAAACTAGATCCCAAGCCTTGAGGCATGGCTTGGAAAAAGTGAAAATGAAAAACGTGTATGTGTTCTTTATAGTATAAACATTGTATATGTTTTTGGCATGCTTCTATTTACAAAAATAAATGTTTAAGTGTAATTTTTTCATTTATTATTATTTATATTTTATTATTTCTTATACTTTAAATTTATTTATGTAAATATAAGAAATTATTTCTTATAACCCCGAGCCTTTAGCCATAAACCCCGAGCCCTAATCCCTAATCCCTAAACCCTAAACCCTAAACCCTAAAACCTAAAACCTAAAACCTAAACCCTAAACCATGAACCATGAGCCCTAAATGCTAAACCCTAAACCTCAGAATCGTAAAAACTAAATCCTAAACCCTAACCCCTAAACCCTAAACCTTAAACACATAATCCTAAACCCCGAACCCTAAGCTTGAACCCTACACCCGTATTCCCGAGCCCTAAAATATAAACCCTAAACCCTAGACCATATACCCTAAGCCCTAAACCCTAAACCCTAAACCCTAAATCCTAAGCCTTAAACCATAAACCCTAAACCTTAAGCCCTAAAATTTAAATCCTAAACCCTAAACCATAAGCCCTAAACCTTGAACCGTGATAGAGATGAAGGCCCTCCTATAGATAGAAAGGTATGTCCCCCTATATTTATTCTAGATATGAAATCCCTCCCCTCTATCTCTATCTAGAGAACCCCCTCTAGATATAGATGGATGCCCCCTCCCCATATATAGATAGAGGGAAAACCATAAAACCTAATCCCTAAATACTAACCCTAAACCATAAACCATAAAAATTAAACCATAAATCCTTAACCCCTATCCATAAACCCTAACCATAAACATTAAACCCTAAATCCTAAACCATAACCCCTTGAACCCTAACCCTAAACCCTAAACCCTAAACCTTAAACCATGAGACCCGAACCATAAGACCTAAACCCTAAACCTCGAACCATATTTCATCAATATTTCCTAGTCTCATGCCTAGAACCATCATTGAGTTTGCTTATAGAACTACCTTGTTTATGAGAGGTGGGACAAGTAACTAAATGGATATGACATCTACCTTGTGCCTTGCAATGCATATTACACATCTCTTCCAAAATTGTTTCTCCCCACATATACTTGCACTCTTGAATGTAAATTTATTCACACTCTGAAACAAATTTCACATTTCTCATATTTCCATGTATGGTATTATGCAAGCTAGGATGACCCATTGGAAGTGGAAAAATAACCATCACAACACAAAAATTAATCTTAAAGGAAACAAAAGAAACATAGAGAATATACCAATGCGAAGGTGTAGGATCATAATTGAATTTCCTACAGTATCCTCTCCTTTGGAGAAAGAGAAAGTTCTTTTTCTATTGGAATGGATAGTAAATTTGATAAAACTTCCTGAAGTGTTCAAAATAAGCATAGAAACAGGGGAATGGCTAAGAACACAAAGGGGTTATCAATCACCTAGAAAATATTTCTTGTTTAGTTCTAAATGGGAGTCACCTAGCCACTTCTACGACTTAATGACATTCCATTCATTGATAATTCCTTATATGATAAACCCATGGATGTTTTCAAAAATGCCTTCAAAAAGATAGGGGTAGTCATTAATCCTAGTGAAGGGTGTGATGTGATTTCCAAGCAACTTGAAATTCATATAGATTTAGAGGTCATAACATGAATTTACAAATATCTCTATCATTATAAATGGAAGCCAAGTAATGGTGTCTCCCTATATCCAAGGATCGAGGACTACTAGGGTTTGTGGAAGGATTTGACATTCAAGAATCTGACATTTCCCTCCTTCAAAATATCAACAAATGAAAGACATCAAATTGTGATGATTCTCTTTGAATGTTCTGCCTACAAATTCAATGAACCCTTTTCAGTTAGAATACTCTTTATAAATTACTAATAAGAATGGGTAAGACATAGAACATTACAATGAGTGAAATGTTTCTCATGCGATTGGCAAAAAGAAGATAGCTATATTGGATAATATTTCTTTACCCTGAGCCCTAAACCCTAAACCCTAAACCCTAAACCTTGATCCCTAAACCCTAAAACCCAAACCCTAAATACTAAGCCCTAAAATCTAAACCTTAAACCCTAAACCTTAAATTCTAAACACTAAACCCTAAACCCTAAACTATGAAACCTAAACCCTAAACCCTAAGCCCAAACCCCAAACCCTAAATCCTAAACCCTAAACACTAAACCCTAAACCTTAAGCCCTAAACCCTGAAACCTAAACCCTAACACCCGAGCCCTAAACCCCGACCCTAAGCCCTAAACCCCGAACCCTAAGCTAAAAACCTAAACCCTAAACCATACACACTAAATCCTAAACCTAAACCCTTAGCCCTAAACCTCTACCCTAAACCCTCAACCCTGAGCCCTGAGCCCTAAACCCTAAACCCTAAAACCCAAACCCTAAATACTGAGCCATAAAACCTAAACCTTAAACCCTAAACCCTAAACACAGAATCCCTAAACCCTAAACCTTAAATTCTAAACACTAAACCCTAAACCCTAAACCCTAAACTATGAAACCTAAACCCTAACCCTAAGCCCAAAATCCTAAACCCTAAATACTAAACCCTAAACCATGAGCCCTAAACCCTAACCCCTAAACCCTCAACCCTGAGCCCTAAACCCTAAACCTTAAACCCTAAGCCCTAAACCATAAACCTTAAACCCTGAACCATGAGCTCTAAACCCTAAACCATAAACCATAAACCCCAACCATGACCAAAAACATAAACCCTAAACCCTAAACACTAAATCCTAAACCCTAAACCCTAGCCCTAAACCCTAAACCCTAAACCCTAAACCCCTAAACCCTAAAACTTGAGCCCTAAACCCTATTCCCTGAACCCTGAGCCCTAAACCCTAAACCCTAAATCCTAAAACCAAAACCCTAAATATTGAGCCCTAAAACCTAAACCTTAAACCCTAAACCTTAAATTCTAAACACTAAACCCTAAATATCATTTTAGTAAGGATCTCATTTTAGTAAGAAGTAGACAAACATCATAAAGTTGATTCGTGGTCACTAAAGTGAATTATGTACCAAATTTCAAAATTAGTACCAATTCAAGTAGTGGTAAGGCCAAAATCCAATCCAGAAGGTCAAAAAACCTACAAAATGACTATATGTTTTCAAAAACAAAGGCCAATGACAATATATATGGCTTGAAAGTTTTAGGTCATTAAATTCTAAAATGAGTAAGTATTGACCAAATTATATTTTGAAAGCCAATCTTCTAGATTATCACAAAAGTCTGTCGAAACTACAGGACCACTTCCATCAGGTGCAGAGTGACCCTAATTTCTCATATTTAGTAAAATAAATTTAAATTATACTTAATGTTTATTTTACTAAATATGGATCCTTCTAACCCCTACAAACTTCATATTGAGAAAAAACGTACGCGCTTTATGCTCATAAACAACACGTATGCATTATAACGCTTAAATGCGCTTTAGGTTCATGAATTCCTAAGCCTAGGAAAACATAACGTGATCACGTTATTACAAAATGCAATCGCATTTCGTTCGATTTTTTTTCCACTTTTTGGCCCCCAACTTGGTGAACTTACCCCATATAAGCTAAGAAGAAAATAATCCCAACATATAAACTAATTTAAAGTGCAAAAATATCCCCCTAATTGAAAGTAGGTTACACTCAATAATATAGTGTGTTTACAATTGATTTTTCAATTTAAAATATGGAGAAAATAACGAAAAATTGAGATATAGTATAGAAATGAACTTATATGTAGCTACCATGCAAAGAGTGTGAAAAAATACAAAATTTTAAAAATGGCATTGAAATCCACTAACAATTTAAAAGCGACAACCTACCAAAGGTTAAAAGGAATAAAGAGGAAATTTTGGGAAAATATGTAATTCCTAGAAAATTGTTTCACCAAAATTTTATAATGACCCCACCATGTATATCTTGAAAAATATGAAGGGTGAAACACAAATCAACCCTTCAAGCCTCCCAAATCAAAATACATAGCTCCCTAAAAATCGAACAAAAATGAAATTGCTCAACCATGAGAGAGGGGAAATTATGAAATAGGGGACTTATTTGTCTAAGAAGGCAATCATATGTTGTTAAATTTTACAATTGGTTGTTAAAATACAAGGTACATAACTAGATATTTTATTTCTAAACATATAATTTAATATTCCTTCATAAGTAAAATTAACCACCATCTCAAGTAGCCTTTCAAACATTATAATGACAAAACATTTTGTAAGTAATATAAACTACGATTTAAAATTGAAAGGCCGATATGAGATTCAAACCCAATACAATTTTGAGGATCAAATGGTATTAAAAGATGCCTTTAAACCACTAGAACTATTTTATGCTTCAAAATCAACACGTGATGTCGGACGCACACGACCTCTCAAGTTCGTGTCGGACACTAGAATAAAATGAATGAAATGGGAATGTAGTGGGTAAATGGGGTATAGGTGGGATAAATAATATAGGTGATAATGGTGATAAAACAAGTCAAGGAAAATGAATATTTTCAATTGGAAAATGGGTATTTTTCGTTGAGATAAATGCATGCTTGTCTAACTTATTCAGGGAGTGATGCTATGATCAAGAACGGTCATTGTACACAAGTCATGGTTAATATCGGGGCCAATTAAACCCAACTTGGTTGGGGGACACACGGAAACTTCCCTTCTTCCTCTATGTATTCCTCTCTAAAAAGTGTCATAAAATTATGAGAGGAAATGTGAAAGGACAAGTCAAAATCATGAGTTCTAGTCTCTACCTAGTTGATTAGCACAAAATTCTTCAAATGGTATCTACCTTGTCATTTAAAGAAAGTAACTAGTGAATAATATCGTGGGATCGAGGTAGTCCGAAGATAACTCCGACATTATCCTTGGTCAATGTTTGTCAAACATGTACATTAATGTTAGGTTGTGGCACGGTTAGATCACAAACTCTAAGTTTTGGTTTTCGTGGACCCTAAATTGTCACGTGGGAACATAATAAGTAATTACGGAACTAAAAAAACACATAAGAAACCAAAGGGGATAAATCTAAGATCCGTAGCCTAGGCCTTTGTAGAAATAAGGGGTTTTGTTCATTCCAATCTAATTAATATAAGTTCCTACCTTTAAATAAATAATACAAGCAAATATGAATTAAATAAGATTTGATTGATTCCCCTTTTAATTCAATTAAATATGATTGCAAATATTTAATTAAAGAAATACAAAACAAACTAGCTACTTATTTTTGGTATTTTCTGAGATAAACTTTTGAATGTAAATAAATAAAATAAATCTAACTTCTTCAATTTATGTTTTTGCATTTTGTTGTTTATTGGAAATAAATAAAACTAAATCTACACTTAAGGAAATTACTTCTAAATTAAATAAATCCTACTTCTACACTAAAACAAAATAAACAGGAATAGTCAAATGTGGTTATTCCTCTGTTACAGGATGTGAAGCTTAATCTAATTTAAACAAAGATATTTTCTAATTTGTAATTGTGGATTTCTACTTCTTCTAATTGCTTCACCTCATAATCACGAGAAGAAATAAGGCTTCTCATAAGTAATTTCCTCTTCCCCTAAGACTTCCTCGGTAAAACAATAGATTGCACAGAAACTAAAAGTGAAAAAACACAATAGAAGCATAGACACACGAAGCTCCCTCAAGTTTCTTTCCCTTGTAGATCCATAGGGATAAGAAGGGAAGAAGATATCAATGGAAGTTTGTTTATATGCACATAAATCTACTACTAAAGAAATGAAAATGTATGGGTATTCTAAAATAAGGAAATAAATAAATTCTTACACATAACCTTCCTCCAAATTATTTCCTAGGAAAATCCATAGGGATGAGTGAGAAGCAGAGATATAAATAGAAATATTTTTACAATATATAAATTCTACTCCTTAAGACAAATGTATCTAACAATAGTATTCCAAAAATGAAAGCTTTAAAATAATTATAAATGCACCCCAACCTGGATATGTAGAACTATGACAATCTCCAAGTGTGGTGATGATTTATTTAGTCTCCTCAGCTTCCTTTCCAGAGATGAGTCCAAGTGATCCAGGGAACAATTCTGGTTGGTTGTAGAAGAAATTAAGAAGATGTTGGAGCAGACTGGTCACAAATGTAGGCAGGAAGCAACAAATCAATGATCTGAGTTGTTTGTGTACCTCTTGGCAGGATTTCAACAGACATTAAAGATGCAATCAAAATAAAAAATCTCCAACCGATGCTATGGTAAAAAGTTTGGTTTTAATATAAAAATGACAAGGAAGAAGTCCAAATGCACTTGGAAATTAATAAACGCGATAATCCAAAAGAGAGACAAATAACATTCTAATAATAGTAAGGAAGAGGAGTTCCATATGTATCTAACAAAACTCGAAATCGAGGAAATGGTTAAGAAATGTGTGAGAAAGACATTGATAAGCTTGCAACACACATACAAAACACGTATTTTGGAGGCTCATATTAATGCGCATGATGAACCGCCGGTCTCAGGCAAACACAACTTTCGTTCTACCTAGATCGGAGGTTGCAGGTCGTCATGCTAGTTGTGAATTAAAGTCATGACAACCCAAAAATTAGCATACAACGAATCAAATAGACAACTTTCATGACAAAGGAAAGTAAAGCAAGATAAGCATGTTGAAAGACAAAAGGAAGGATCTAGACCTCATCGTTGTTCTGGAAAAGAAATTTATCATCATAGGATATTTTTACCATTTTGTCAATGTAGCACCGTGCAATTTTGGGTGTGCACAACTACCATGTATTCTTAGATGATTTATGAAGCATATTGAATTTATCAAAAACATAAAAACTCCTTAAAAGGAGTATAAAGCAGGAGAGGTTATTGGGTGGTTATATGTCAAGAAGTAATGACTATGAGAAATATGTGGAAGTTTGAAAGATGTTGAAATCAAAGGAAAATTTAAACCCCCTAAAAAACTTGTAGTAGTACTTCGCTTAATCTGAAAATAACATTTGAAAACATGATGAATCAAGGAAATTGGTTTCGAACGGTTTGGAAAATTATTTGATAATGGTGTCATACCAAGAGCAATTGTCGATCGGTGTTGCCACCAACAACATATATAATTTTATAAATATCATTTTTAAATAATTGCAGTTAAAACGACCATCTTGACGAGAAATATATCCTCAAAAATATGTTGAAAGAAAACAAAAACAAAAAAGTGATTTTTTTGAGAAAAATGTTGATTTCCCTAGTTTTCTATGGGAAAAATTATTTTTTTGAAAAAATTATATTAGTAGTTAAAATGATCATCTCAATGAGAAATTTGTCCTCGCAAAATATGACATAAGAAAAAAAAATCTCACAATTTTTTTCTCCTTTTACTACATCACCAAAAAAATGCCATTGATCGATAGCATACATTTATACTACCAAATGATAGCATAATGTATGTACTAGCCAATAGTGATTCCAACTAGTAGCATACATTATGCTACTCGCCAATAACATAATGTATGTTACTTTTCGTCAAGAGCATAATGTATGCTACGGACCAGAAGATATTATGCTACCGATTGGTAGCTAACCTATCACATAACCGGTTCCAAAAATCTACTTTGGTTGAGCATTCTCACAACACCGATCATCACATGCATGGATAAAGTGAAGGTTATTGCTAGTGAAGGTCATTAGGTGAGGTAAAGAATTTGTGAGGCTTTGGAAATTGAAAAGAGTCCTAATAATTTGAAGAGGGATGATGGTTAAATCGGAGTAAGAACTAGAAGCCGGTTATTAATCATAATATAAATAAATAAATAAATCTTATTCTTTATTGACGCATCCATTTATATGTAAATCATTTTATCTTGGTTGATTTTACCTTTTATTAGTAGTGCACTCCTCAAGTGGATCTTCCTCCTCATGATGGGCCTAGTTGTAGGCTTGAAACGTTGAGTTTTTCAAAAAAATAACACATTTTTCCGGAAAACTTTTTCAATTTCTTTTCTACGTAGAAACATGAATCATTTAATACATCATGTTACCATCTCAGTTGTATATATTTATGCTATCGACTAGTATTTTATGCTTGCATGCATAGTATACGTTGTTGGCTAGTAGCATAAATATATGCTACCTTATGATAGCATTTATTTTTGCTAAGGGTAGTAGCATAAATATATGTTACCAATCGGTAGCATTTATTTATGCTATTGATGATATTTATATTTATGTTATCGTTTGGTAGCATATAATTTGTTATCGGTCGATAGCATATAGTTTGCTTCTTGGATGGTAGCATATGTTTATGCTACTAGCCATTATCATTGTGTATGCTACCGACCGGTAGTATAATGTATGCTACCACTAATAGTGCAATATATGCTACCACTAGTAACATTTTGACATTTTTCATTAGATAAAACTTCAACAAACTAACCTATTAACTATTAAAATACCTTTAATGTTGGAGGAATGCGATATGTAATCGATCTCGGTCGTCAATGCCCATGGGACCACAAGCACGAGTAAAGGAATTGTGAAAAAAAAATGATGTGTACTTGATATTTGGAATTGTAAATTTGTAATTACTATATATATGAAGGAAAATTTTACAAATTTCAATTTCATGCTAATGGCAATTTGAATTAAAATGGTCGCTATTGGTGTAAACGCTAGGCAAACTGACCCCTAAAAGTAACTTGAACCCAAAAAATTTAGGTGACCTAGTCCTAATCCCTACACCTAAAATTTTTCCAAATACAAATTTCAAAAACTAGAATATTCATGAATTAACGAATATTTGCCACTAAAATAAATACTATGTCTGAAATTCTTCAAAATCTACGATGACTACTTGATGGAAAAAGGGTTTGATACCAAGTAAAAATCTCCACATGTGTTGAATCCATATAGTATATTTAAATTCCCGAAACTCCTTAATGTGGACTTACACAAACCAAGAATAGAACATATAGATTCATAAATAAAAAATAATATTATTTATCTCAAAAAAATTATAATTTACAACTAGAGGTGGTCAATATGTACAAAGCAAGGGTTGGGTTCCAAATTTTCTTTTGATTAAGTAGAGGAAGAGTTGTGAACCAACTATACTTTTGACTATTTGACTAACACAGTTCTTTAAGTGGTGGATATGTAATAGGATATGTGGGATATGGTGGAAAGTGGTTACTAATGTCACTTATTCTATTATAATCTTATAAGGTGTGTAATGTACAAACCTAGTATACTTAATCTAACCTAGTTCAACTTAATATTAATTCGAATATAATATTCAATTAATAGAAGGTGTTGATTACAATAAAACATTTACTCTAATAGATTATATGAATTCCATGTGGCTAGTAATCTCATTAGATGCTACATAGGGATGGAAATTCATCAAATAGATGTCAAAATTCCCTTCTTATATGGAGACTTGTAGGAATAATTATACATGTCTCAACCTCCAGTTCTATCAATAATGATAATTCTAGTTATATGTTCATATTGAAAAAAACCTTGCATGGATTGAAACAGAGTCCTTAAGATTGATATGAAAATATCAACATGTATCTAATCAATTTTTAATTTACACATAGTCTCTCTAACCCTAAATTCTACACTAAGAAAGTAGACAAGAAAATTTTGATACTTGTAAACAAGGAAAACCTAGATAAATGGAAGAAACAAGCAATGAAATAAAAACCCAGATCCTTCTTTTACATTTCCTTGCAACATCAAATGAAATGGCTGAAGCGTGGAGTGAAGTACCAAACTTGTTGAATCTCCTTGATGGATTGTATTTGGATTCTCCATATGTGACTCTAATGGAAGAAACTTCTTGCTATAAGAAAATGGATGAGTGATGAGCTTGTTGATCAAATGGACAGCCTAATGACATACGCATTCAAGTGGCAATTGGACAAAGAAACACTAAAAATGTCTTAAGATTCCAAATATTTAATTGTGAGGAGATAATCATCTTATTTATAGATGAAAAAGAGGTCATGGATTGAGTATCAAGATTTTAATGGGTTGCGAGGTGAATGAATGAATTTTCTTAATATAGCATGTTGGTTTGGCTTTTATAATTAGCTTGTTTGAATAAGAATTTAAGAGGCTTTAATTTGAATAGTTGGCTCTTGAATTCTTCAATTGTACATGTAATTTAGCTTCCTCTTTTATAACTTTCTAGAACTTGAGTGAGTGAGCTAGTGAAGTGGAGATGAGTGGATGAGTGGATATTTATCTTTTTATTTATTTAAATAGCTAATTAAATTAGCTAAGGAGTGCATAGTGTATGCTTTATAAGTTTTAGAATTAATTAATTAATTCTAATGGGATGTGGATGAATAATGATCCAAATAGTAATGTGCAAAGAGTAGTGTGTATTTTTTAATGTCTAAATTTTCCCCTCTTTAAAGTGTTATTACAAAGTAATAGCATTTTAAAGATAGTAAACATGTGTAAATTAATGATCGGATGATAGGAAGTGCAATGAGGGATTAAGGCCTAGGCACACTAGCGCTAACATTTAGGGGGGCTAATTTATTTTATTTTACTATGTTTTTATGAAGAGTAGATTAATTTATTAGTTCCATATATGCTAGTAGCAGTTAGTGTCCAACCTTACATACCAATTCAATTCACTTCATTCAAAATAAAATTAAAATTACATAATTGTATTAAGAATATGATATTTAGGAGGCCTCAAATATTTATGCAAGTGCCTTTGTTGCAGGATTCTTAAATTTAATTCATACTCATGTATTTTTCATACTTTGTATTGTTTTGAAGTCTTGGAAGTTTTTTTGGAGGAGAGATCAAGAAAGGTGAATATGTAAAGAATGTGGGAAAAAATAGTTGGGAAATATATGAGAAAAGGAGGATTATGATAGACTATATGTTAGAGAATTAACTAGGGATTTTAGGCAGTAGTAGCTAAAAAAATTATTAAGAAGTTTTTCTTAGATGGTAGAGGCATAACATATCAAGTAATATGATATTTGGTCATAGTTAATTATTTTTTCTACTATAGATTTTATTTATTTATAGAAGGTGTTAGCTCTAATATTGCCTAGGGTGCTCATAAACCTTAACTCGACCCTAGGGAAGTGTGACGAACTACTTGATTTTTTTCTCGTGAAACATTTGAATGCCCCATCGAGTCTCAATTATGCTAAGGAGTGCCCCTTAAGAGGATGGGTGACACAACAAAGTAGTGGATAGATGTTTGATAGGAAGAAGAAGAGACGGGTGCATGAATTTAATAGGCCTTGATTTTAATAGTTGGCTCTTGAATTATTCAATTATACGTGCAATTTAGCTTCCTCTTTTGTAGCTTTCTAGAACTTGAGTGAGTGAGCTAGAGAAGTGAAGATGAGTGGAAAGTGAGTGGATATTTAGCTTATTTATTTATTTAAATATATAATTAAATTAGCTAAGGACTCGCATAGTTTATGTTTTATATGTTGTATAATTAATTAATTAATTCTAATGGGATGTGGATGTATATAATTAATTATAATGGGATATGGATGAATATAATTAATTCTAATGGGATGGGGATGAATAATGATTCAAATAGTACTATGTAAAGAGTAGTGTGCATTTTTCGTGTGTCTACATTTGCCCTCTTTAAAGTTATAACTAAGTAATAGAATTTTAAAGATAATAGACGTGTGTAGACACTCGTCTACTTGATTTACCCTAGTGAAGTGTTTGGATACCCTAGCAAGTATAGATTATGCTAAGGAGTTCCCCCTCAAGCGAGATGGGTGATGAGACAAAGCGGTGGACAATCAAGAAGAAGAGGAGACCACATGAAAGATGGGAAATTGGGTTTAGAAAATGAGAAACAGAGGGTCAATGAAAAAAGTAGGATTGTAGAATGTGAATTAGGGTGTAGAAGAAGGGTTAAGTAGAAGGGTAGGTGGGTATGTGGTTGAGTTGATTATAGGAAGAACCTTTCTCATGGTTTAAGCTTCCATTATGCTATTGTACTTTAGAGCAACCTTATTTTGTTGTTACACAATACATTTGGCACCATGATTATTAAAGAATCGTGATGTTTAACCCATTATGTGTGTAAACAAACACACACATAGCAAAAAAATGAAGTAAAAATAAACCCAATATACATAATAAATGTATACACCATGGCTATAAATGAGACAAGATGATAAAAAAATGTGTCATTAAGTAACTATCAATGCAAAACAACTATAAATAAAGACAATTAATTATGCCCCTAATGTGTTCCACAATGATGATTGATTGAATTAATTTTCCCCAAAAAAGGATACATGTAAGGGGTAAGATCAGAATGAAGAGTGGGGTCAAGTGACACTCTTGTTGGATCCGGATGGAAAATTGATTTGATTGAGTTGCCCCCAAGAAAGGATACATGCAAGGGGTAATATTGGATCAAACTAAAGAGTGGGTTCAAGTGACACTCTTTTTGGATCCACGTTGAAGATTGATTTTATTGATGGGGTCATTGCCTCCAAGCAAGGATACATGCAAGGGAGAGAATGAGATTCGATATTTCCCAAACTAGGATGTACACAAGGGTTTTGATTTGTTGTAGGATAGTTGGAATGGACACCAATGATATGAGTAAAATAATGTTCTATGTTTTGAGATGATGATTGATTTGTTGTTTTTAGTATTGTTTGAAGAGTGCCTAGTTTAATAGTGTGTGATTGTTTTGAAAATTTATAGACAATGTTTGTCCGATTTTTTTTTATTTTTGACTAATTGTAGATGTTTTTGTTTTTGGATAATAATTTTGTTTTGCACTTTTGATTATTTGGATTTTTCTATGGATTTTGGAATAATTGATTTTTTATTTTTGACTTGGTGAAAGGGTGCACTATCTGAACTCATGTTAAAATAATTGTAAACATTTCATTCCATTGGTAGAATGTAGATGATATAGTGATAAGATGCATAACTCCATCATTGACTCCACGCAATACTAAGATGTGGGGGCTCAACACCGAGAGAGCCAAGAAGGACGTGAGAAAAAGGAGATAGTGATATGAAAATGAAGATGATGGATGCAAAGACACAAGGTTCAATAATGGTCCATTTTGGAAAATGTGACTCATCTCCAGTCAATATTATCTAACTGATTCCAAGATGATTTCACTTTATAGGTTGTGACTAAACTTAGACCCATAGGTGGCCTAATGATTGAAAAGATATGGTGTAAGGAATGGTTATCTCTCTTAACATGAACAACTAAATTGTTTCTTTGGATTTGTATAATTAAAAAAATTTGATTCAAATTTTCTGAAGGATTTCTTTTGTTTGATTTGTGGAGTGACACCTAAATCTTTCCTCGTGCCACCAAAGTGAGAGGCAAGGGATCAACAACAAAGACAAAACGTAGGTGAGTAAGTATACCTTCCTCCTTTCCCAGTATCACAATACTCATAAAAACTATGGGGTCGACACCAAAGACTACAAAGGATGAAAGGTGTAAGAATTTACATGTTGTATATTTGATTTATTTTTCCTTGTTTTTTAATAATTCTTATTGGGAAGGAACATTTTCCTCAAATCTCATCCACATGCAACTAGTAGGATGCAAGGTTTCAACACCTTAGACTGAGATGGACAATTTAAAGATCTGGTTAAAGAAGTTTAGTGATTTCTTGTTAGGAGAGAGCTTGTTTGGAAGGAGGATTTTCCATCAATAAGCTTTAAGACAAGACCATAGGTAAAAATATTTGAAATGGAGAAAACATAACAAGGATGGGATACATAATTCCTAATAAGAACAATATTAACATGTGTCTTATAGGTGGAGAGTGAAAATATGATGATGTTATGTTTGAGATATTTGTCAATGGATGAAAAGTACAAAACTATTTTTATATGAGTTGGCGCATGCAAGCAGCCTCCTTTACTATGGAGAGTACACGTGGATAAGTAGTATTTACTTCTACATTTTTTATTTTCATATAGCGCTTAGATGAAGTGCTGGTGATGGAAAATCTTTTTTCCTTTTACGCTTTTTGATTTTTTTTTTTCGTAGATTAGGGTTGGCGATGGACTCATCATTTTGGAAGAGGTCCATGGTTATGTGAGTTGAATGGTCATGATTTAATAGACTTGGGTAGAAAAATTCCAATTCAATGGTTTGAATAGAAATATTTTCAATGAATTTGTGATTTGATTAGAACTCGATGTACGAGACTTGGGTGGACAAGGTCCAATTCAACGAGTAGATAGAAATATTCTCAATGAATTTGTGATTTGATTCATCTTGATTTATGAGACTTGGGTGGATAAGGTCCAATTCAACATATTATATAGAAATATTCTTAATGAATTTGTGATTTTATTGGTCATGATTTACGATACTTGGGTAGATAAGGTCCGATTCCATGGAGTAGATAGAAATATTCTCAATGAATCTATGATTTGATTGGTCTTGATTTATGATACTTGGGTGGACAAGGTCCAAGTCAACGAAGTAGATAGAAATATTTTCAATGAATCTATGATTTCATTGGTCTTGATTTATGAGACTTGGGTGGATGAGGTCCAAGTCAATGGAGTAAATAGAAATATTTTCAATGAATATATTTATTTCAGCTAGATCATTGAAGACGTTATGTGTGGATAAAGGTAATTTTCCAATGTGGAGGGAATTTTTGAGTTCATACTCTCCAATACCTTTGTCATTTATTTCCATCATAGGTGGAGTAGAAGATACATATGGTTGGAATTTGAATAGGATTTTAGTGTCAATGCGGTTTTAATTTGTGAAAGGAATGACGCGGGTGTGAAGGATTGACTTGCGAGATGGGAATCCAAGGAATCTTAGCACTTTCATAAAATAGATATTTAGTATTTCTCCATTTTTATAAGCACTCTTTTGATTTGATGATTAGTGATGAATACTTGAATGTATCAATATTTCTTATTCATAATGTTTGGTGTCAAATTTTCAAGAGGACCAAATGATAGGATTAGATTATTTGACGATATTTATTTGTGATTAAAGCTTGAAATGGTTGTGTGTTGACACCCTTAAGAACAAGTGCATCATGGAATGCGTGATTAAGGATATCTTGAAATGTAGGTGATGTTGTGGTAAAATCCATGAGAGGTTTTGTGGATATGTATTTTCTATTTGTTTGATAATGTCATTGGAATCATTTGAATATTTTACATTGTATGGTTGTTGTGGAATAGTAGTAGACTCGTGATTAGACATTTGAGGTTTCATGGATGGTGTCCAAACCTTTTTTTTAGTGTTGCTACAAAAAGGATAAGAGTGTCGGTTTTGATGGTAGCCATAGTGTGAGGTGTAAGATTTAGCAATGAAATGATAAGATCAAGCTCAACATTATTTGATGACTGACCCCGGTCTATAAATTTTTCATTTGTACCATGAGTTAAAAGGGGGTCATAGAATACATATAATGTCTCATTTGGCATGGTTGTATTAGAAATAACTTCAACTTCAATATATCCATTGTCAAGTAAATCTTGGATATAATGGCAAAGATTTGAATACTGATCTGTAGGATGGTCATCGATGTGATGATATTCACAATATTCCAATTCTTTATACCACATTGGTTTTGGTTTCCCTTCTTCGAAGGGTCTTGTGAGTGGATAGGTTACCATTTTAGCATATGTTAATTGATGGAGTACACTTGAAATAATTTCTCCAAGAGGTGTGAATTATCTTTTTGACTTCACATGGAGTAGTTTCTTGACTAGGGGTATTATTGATTGATTAACTAATTTGTTTGCTTGATGATTTTGAATGTTTTGGACATGATGAGAATCAGTGATCCCATCACTTACAACATTTTTGTGTTGACTAAAGAATTTGGATTTTTCTTGATTTTGGGCTTTGTTTTTGTACAAAGATTGATCTTTTCAAAGTTTTTTGATGAGGCCTTTAGCAATAAGGGCTCTCTCAATTTTAGTTCCTTTTTGATTACTTCTTTGAATTTGTTTAGGAAATGCATTTTCATTTGGAATGATAGATCCATATTAAGATTTGGTATGAAAATACATATCAACTTGTTTTTCGGGTACTAAGAAATGAAATCGTTTTAGAATTTCTCATCATCATTGAAGGAAGGAGGTAAAAGTATCATTATTCCTTTGCTTTGTGTTGGAAAGGTTTATCATGGTGAGTTTCGTGGACATCTCATAAAGTTTTTTAAAGAAATATTATTCTGATGTGTTGCATGGGATTTTCATTTTACTAAAGGTAAAAACCTAAAGTAAAAGGTGGTTTGCGATTTAAACTAAAAGGATGATAGTGGATTTATTTTCTTGTATTTGACTTGCAAACATGTTTAGTGAAACCAGTGTTTGATTTGATCAAAGGTTAAGACTATGCTTTAGATTGAATAGATTGATATTCATATTTTGATTTGGTTTAATTGGGATTGATTGGATTTTAGAGTCCGGTTAGGACTTATTTGCTTAAACTTGGATAAAGTGAATATCTAAATTTTAAGACTTTGATTTGGAAGGATTGATTTTAGAGTTCATTAGAACTATTGGGAATTTCTTAGATTTGGATAAAGTGAATATCCAAAGTATAAGACTTTGATTGATTGGATAGGCTCGAGTTTAGAGTTGGATTAGACTGATTTGGATGTTGATGTGCTTAGATTTGGATAAGGTGGATACCTAAATGATAATAATTTTTATTTGATATGACCAAATTTGCTTGGATTTGGATAAATGGAATATCCAAAGTATAAGATTTGAATTAAGTGTGATTTGATATAGCTAATATTTGAATAAAGTGAATATCTAATGTAGGAAACTTAGTTTTGATAGGATTGAGTTTACTTAGATTTAGATAAAGTGAATATCCAACGTATAAGATTCAATGTGATTTGGTTTACTTGTTATTTGGATAAAGTGAAAATCCAACGTATAAGATTTTTGATTTGTTAGGATTAGATGTGCTTAAACTTGAATAAAGTGAATATCCAATGTATAAGACTTAGATCGTGGTTTGATTTGATTTTCTTAAGAATAAGATTTTGGTGAATCTAAAGACTAAGGCTAAAATGGTTTTATTTGACGTGGATTAGATATACAAAGGGTATAAATTTAGATTTTGATAGGATTTGTTTGGATTTTGAGTTGGATAAAGTGAATATCCAAGGTATAAGATGTAGATTTTGATAGGATTTAGATTTTTGGACGTGAGTGTCACAAAGATTGTGTTTGATTTTTTGGCTATGACTTAGCTTTGATTGGATTGAATTTGGTTTGGTAGAACACAGTTCTAACTTCAAGTGGATAGTTGGAAAACTAGTTTTTATTTTTTTATAGGATTGGATTTGTGTTTGTGGAACACAACCTATAATTTCAAACTAGAATGTAAAAAAAGTGTAAAAGGTGTTTTTATAAACCAAGTTTTGTGATAGTAACTTTGATAGAACCTTTTTTGTTTACAAACAACAAGCGAAAGTAAGATTTTTCAATGTTTTGGTTGTAAGAGGGTAAAATCTATTGAGTAATCTGCACAAAGTTTATGAAAAATGCAACATATAGAATGTTATGAATGAGTGGATGCAAGCTTTTATCTCTCTAAAAAGATGTGTCTTTTGATTTATCTCAGACCTGATATACCAAATCTATACGGGACAAAAGTGGTATGGGGAACCCTTGGAATATTTAAAGAGACACACCTAATCATTACTAACCCACTTAGAAGAGTGAATCAACACTCCAATGCTAGGATTTTTGAAAAGGTGGTGGGTGATGGGGGAATGATATGTGAATTTTTTCCTTATTTCTCCCCAAAGAATTTACAAGGACAATGCCACAGACTTCATCATTACGGATATATTAGGCAATATGCTCGCAATAACCCCAATCATGAAAACATTACCTTTAAGAGGGGATATAAGTGAGGAATGTGTCGAACATTGTTTGAGACTAGGTCTCAAGTGCATTGCAATAGAAAATTAATTGGTGTGTGGTGGTGAAATCCATGTCACCTGTGTAGTTTAAGAGGTGGTGAAATCCATGCCACTATGTGTAAATACAAATGTATGAATGGTGACAAGAAAGGTTCTTTCCCACCTTGAAATGAGTAAAAATAAATGTGTAATTAACAAGAATAAAATGAAACCAAACCTATTTTTAGAAAAATTGATTTTCTTTAGCCAAGGAAACCTACATGCACAAGAGTTAGATTTTTTTGCTTAATTTGGTAATATGAAGATCCTCTTAAACGAAGTGGCCTAGTATAAGAAAGATTAGTAGTTTTTACTACAAATTTGAGTGATTTAGATATAATAAAAATAACTTCTACTGCCGTTTCGATTCTCAAGTTCACCTAAAGGTACAAGAGAAGAGTGTACATGGTTTGGTTGGATAAAATTTAAACTAGAAGGCAATCAAAATCACTTTTTATCCTCAAGATTGTCCAAAGGACATGAGAGAAGAGCATACACAATATAGATTGTGAAAGTAAAATGTGATGATTAAAAAAATATTAATAATTGAATCATTGTCACTTTTGATTCTCTAGATCACTCGAAGGTGTGAGAGATGAGCATACATGGGTTTGATTTAAAATTAAAAGTACTTAAAATGCTTGGAAAAATAAAGCTAAAAATAAGCTAAATGAATTAGATATGTTAAAAATGATTAAATAAAATGTTAGGTTATGTTATTTACACTAAAATTACTTAAAACAATGAGAAAAATGATGTTAAAATAAAGGAATGATGTATTTTAATTCTATAAAATTATGCAAATATTAAAATGTAACACCGAGTAGAAACGTAGATAACATAAACTTAAACACACTTACTTGTGACATAAACACACTTAAAATCCATGCAAACATACCCCGAATACATACAGATGCACCTTGAACACATAGTATCACACTCAACACAATGGAAATGCACTTGTTGTCATGGAAACACATATCGAAACTTGTACACAAAAAATAAATCAATGAAAGACTAGTTAGTTGAATTTCGTAATTGAAACCGAAAGGTCAACCCAAAGTAGTAAAAATTAATTAAGAAGCGAAAGGGGTCCAAAAGGATAAGTAAAAGGTAAAGAGAGATAGGAAATCCGAGAGGATAAGAGCACCTGGCGCTAGTGTCCCAATTGGGCGAGCTAGTCTTTGAGGCCATAGAATTAAAAATTAAAATGCCGGAAAGAGTGCAAGATGTATGAAGCCAATAAAAGTATAGAAGGTGAAGAAAAAGGATAAAGGAAGTTTTCAATTACTAGTTTTCTTTCTTAGGAATCATGTAAATGCTATCATGTTTTTATAACCTAAAAATATACCCAAGTGCATAGATTTTTTGTCTCTAGTCTTCTCTTATCCGGATATGGATTTGAGAGCTTTGTGCTTTTATTTTTGTATCTATTTTTCCCCTTGGATGAATATGAGCCTCATGAACAAAATGTCGATTTATCTTTGGATTGGAATGAATCCTATCATGTTTACGAGAAATATTCTTATCTAAATTCTTTTTGGCATAGAATTTTGATTAATCCTCATAGTAGGAACAATCTAATATCATAAATTGGCATCTAGGGTGCATGTTCATCACATTGTATGTTTTTCGGATCTGTGTTCAATAGTTAAGTCATAGCTCACATACTTGAGCTCATAATGCATGCAATGATTTGATGATTTACCATATTGTCAAATTGGATAAAATTAAATTGACTATGAGCATTTTTGTTTATCCCAAGATTTATTTTCTTGATATTAACATTTGTCTCAAATCTTAACTAAACCTTTTATAAGGGTTTATAAAACTTTATTTCGGAATCGATGTTTCCTAAGTACCTTCTAATTTTATGTTCTTTTGTGGATTTCATACTCATCTAAAGTATGAATATAAGTTTGTACTAGGTGGAAAATTAATTTATTGAGTTTGGTATTCTATTACACCATTTTTCCAGTCTTCAATACATGTTAGTATATTATTTAAGTATACATATGATTAATTATTTTCCTACTATCCTTGAAATAATCCTCTGGTTTTAGAATTCAAATACATTCTTTTACTAAAAGGAAGGGTAGACAATATCACCACACGTAAATGTCTTCTCTTCCACTTTTAAGTAGTTGAATGTGGTAGGTGTTAACAACCCTCTACCAATAGACCATTTGTATCTACCTTAGAGAGTGCCAAAGGAGGCAAGGGACTGGTATCCTCATTAGAAAAAATCACTTGTTATCTTTAGCCACGTCAATATGCTATTAGATTGTGGTTGAGACATGGGCATGTAGAGTCATTTAGCTCATTGTTGTCATTGAGAAATGGGCTATTAGATTGTGTGCATTATCCTTCTCTTACCTAGATATTGAGGAATATTTGATGAGTCAAGTGAGTTTTGTTATTAATAGAATTAGCAATGGAATCATATTGAGGCATATGCTTGAAAGGAATGCCAAGATTTTCTTCTATTGTTGGAATACAAACAAATTATGTACTTGATGCATACAAAAATTGTAGCTAAGCTTACATCTAGTTTTTCTTAAACTCTTACCTTACAAGAATTTTACTTAGCATATTTCTAATAAACGTAAGCATAAAACTTCAAGGTTACACATTATTTTAGAATTTGCAATAGATTCTTAGAAAGGAAGTGTATGAAATTATCACCATATATTGCATTGCTTTCATTAGTACCGTATGCTTTTCCTTTTAAAATTATAAATAAAATTCAAACGGTATTTTTTTAGAAAGGAAATGTATGAAAATGGCACTATATTATTGCATGCTTCATTTTTTTGTGTAGTGTCTTTTGTACCAAAACACTTCTCTCTCTCATGTTAGATTTACAATAAGTTCCTACCATCTAATCTTATTTGATGAATATTTTAGGAAACATTTCATTCTCTTCCTTTTGTAGTTATTAGGTGAGTTTGTGTACCCTAACATCTAAACGTGAGCACCTATGGGCAAGGCCATTATTCAAGACCTTATAGCCTTATCCTTGATAAAAGGTGGGATTGCTTCACGTGGAATGTGTGCAAATTCTCTAAATGCTAATTATAAAATATGTATCCTTTCAAAGCTAATTTTATAACTATTTTTAGTTTAGAAGGTTTTGCTTGAATTAGTAATAATACTTAAATAATTAGTATCTTGTGTTTGTATTTAAACACCCATTAATTATATTTCCTTTCCTTTTTGCTTGAGAAGTAAAGGCCCGAAAAAGGGTAAAATATATAATTCTTTGTTTAGGGCCATATTTTCACTCGAAATATTTTTCAAGATTGACACAATATTGCAACATTTTACATTCACATAAATATGCCTAGTAACTTCTAATCTTTTAAAAATATTTGTACCTTATTGGTTTGTGTTTAGCGAAGCTAAGAGGATATTAGCAATGGTGGTTGAGTTTTGTTTTACACGTACAAATTGCATTAGCTTACATATGTCCAAGTTTGAAGGATGTATTGTGTTTAGGTATTTTGTGGAACAATTCATGTGCCATCTATGTATTTCTCCTTCTCACATCCACGACTATAAAGGAAGACATAATTACACTACTACTTCTTGACTTTATTGTTGTGAATTGCATTCCCATGATTTTTTTGTACCCTCCTATTCATAAATTTTGATAGATGTTTAGAAATCATAAAATGTGTGGTAAATACTAGTGAAACATGGATAAATATAGATGATTGTTTAGAAATCATAGAATACATGTGGTACACACTAGTGCTACATAAGATATTGCATTGCATTAAGCTTCTCCATGGAAAGAATGTCCTTAAATCCATAGATGGAAGAACACAAACCATTTATAGTAGTGATAAATAACATAAAATCTAAGACTAATGTTTTGAATATTAATTATATCTTGTGTGTATTTAATCTCTAAATTATGTAATGTCATTTTGATTTTGACATGCCTCATAATTGTTTTATGATAAGATGGGTATCTATTTTATTATGCTTCACATTTCATTTTGTTATTTTGTTATAAGTGATTAGCCTCATTGTTTTCCCTAATTCTAGGAAGATAAAATGTCCATAAATTAAATTAGTTATATAGTTTATTCAAATAAATTATATTATTTCAAAACAACAGTGAAGGAAACTGGAGTTGACTTTGCTAGGGGTTTCCTCCATGCGCACTTGTCATTCTGCGGCCTCTTCGAGCACTCAGGGATAGTAATACCATCAATTTTTATAGGTTCTCTCACCCTATGAGTGCCTCCATATAATGAGCTCTCTCACTTCAAGCCCGATTGTTGCAACCGTGGTGGAGATAATGGATATTTGAACAATGACACTGCCCCGAAATGCTTAGAAATTCGTCCTAAAATATTTCCACGAGGTAATGATTCTCTTCCTAATTTTTTTGTACATATTCTTGAGTTTAATGTTGTTTATCAATGGTTGGAACAATTCTCCGAAAGCATGCTCAAATATTTGGTTAACTCATCCTGACTCCTCATGGTGTCCGGCTCGAGAGTGTACAGAATATGACCAAAGGATTCTTCCTTTTTTGCTTCTCTGACCCAACCAATGCCCCCAAAATTTTGGCCCGACAGCCACTTGGTATGTTCGTAACTCCTTGTTGGTCCTATCTCCATGGACCAAAGACTTTGTGGTTTCGAGTATGCTACACTTAAAGTGCCAGTCTAGGTAGAATTTCCTGGCCTACCCTTTCCTTGTGTTCATTTCTTGCCTTAGTTTAGTTCTTCCATCGGGTGAGTGGTTTGCCTCAACCACAACACTTTTATAATGCTCATCCACAAGTAAGCAAGTGTGTTGAGGTATATCTTTCTCAGAACTGAAATAATTTGAGGAAATCCATATGGGAGACAAACGTTACTCCCAATGTATTTTGTATATAAGCTTTCCTAATACTTTCTTCTCGATGCCGTGCCTTTGATCATAAGATTAAGGATTGTCCTCTTTATGACCTCTCGCAGTCTCCCAACCACCAAAGTGGCTCCAAAATGGCCAAACCCTCTCGGGGAAGGATGGAAAACAACCTGTGGCCAAAAAATAGGAATAAAAATCAACAACCTAAAGCCTCTCGGTTTAAACATCCCGAGTGAGCCAAATGTTAAAGAACAACCCCATAGCCCACAAGATAAGGAGCCAATTCTTGCTGCTAAGGAGCCAAATTTCACTATCGCCAACTCGTCATTCCAATTACCTAAATTCTCCGGCATGCCCAAGGCGGTCTCAGTTCTCATGGACCGTAAAAATTCTTTTAACAATGTTACCATGCCACAACAACAAGCGTTTCTTTTAACTAACATTTCATAGGGCCCATCCAAAAGGGCCCGAAAGTCCTCCTTTGGGATCATAGCCTCATGGGTAATGAGGATTCAACAAAAGAGGTGTACAACATCGAACACGTCTGTGGAATAAAATTGAAGTATAGGATCTTTTGAAGCATAATAATGCTCAATTCTTGCAAAACTATTTTGACGCCATTGATGGCTTAGATGTGGATGGCATGGCTCTTGACCACCATTTCTCATGAATTTAATATCTTGGAATGGTTTGGGTCTTACACACTCTGCACAAGTATATTTTTCGTGAGCTCTGGTGAAGATTTTCCAACTTAGATGTTTTGTTTTTACAGGAGGTGAAATTTACAAATAGTTTGTAAATCCATTTGGCCCGACATCTTGGCCTTTACAATAATCACGAAAGGGGGTTTAGGGGATTAATTTCCCTTTTTTCCCCCAAATGATGGCGTTATTTTTGATGGACCATGGCATCGACCCCACCAACCATGCCATATGGGTCCTCTTTAATGTTGATGACACCCTTTTTGGCCTCATTAATATTTACGCCTCTAACGATGCAACCGAAAGGGCCGATCTTTGGTGGTGGATAGCTTGAAAATTCCTTATGCTTATTGGGCATAACTAGTTATTTTAATATGGTTGAGTTACCCACTATAAGTGTGGACCCACAATGAGGTGGACAATTGGCGAAAAAGGGAGGCGTGGTTTTTCATGTGCAATAAGTTTGGGTTTTATGACCCTAATGCCTCTCGCACTCCCACTTCTGAAGCTTGGTTCACTTGGTCCAATATTCAGGAGGATCAAATCATGTTCTTAAATGGATCGATAGATCTATGTTTTCATCTTAATATTTTTTTATTTTGACAACATTTATTCCTTTCCAATGGAGGTCATGCCTGACTTTTTCCTTTTGGACCATTCCCCATTCGATTTCATATCACTTGGCATGATAGGCACGCTTTTTTCATAAAGGCCAATTCTTTCTTAATACTACCTTGATGCAACATGGGCCCACTCTCAATCATATCAAGTGTGTGTGGAACCTGGCCCCTCGGCCAAGTCATTGCTCACGCTTTCATCCACCTATACATGCTAGCTGGAATGCAAACCATAGAAACAATAAGCTTACTTGAATATATGCCTATCCAAGCTTCTTAGCACAACATTCCTATTATGATTAGTTCATGGAGCTAAATAATCAACTTTTTAAGCTCCTCTTATTCCAAGAACCCTTCACATACTTCACAAACTTACCATATCAACTCTTCATGACTTTCAAGATCCAAACAATACTATCAACATTCTTAGATTAAAAACTAATTTTCATGGCATTACAAGTCTTGAATTCTCAATAAACATAGCTAATAATATCCATAGAATTCATCTCAACTTCCTTATTACTACTATCATGACTACTAGATACCATCAACTTCAATTAATACTAAGTGGAAGTACTCAAATGCTACCAAGAAAATCGACTTCACCGTCATCAACTTTATCCATCCTTGATAACATGGGCTTTCAAACTCTTATGACACAAATTTTAAAATTTGAGCACTTTAATTTTCATATAAACAACTCACATGATCAATAAATACAACTCTTACAACTTCGTACAACATACTCGATTTTGAAATCTTTTGAATATCAAACCTAGATAAAGGAGCATCATGCCCTCGTCCATCTTTCATGTACAATCTTCATACTAATGTCTACCAGATCCTCAACTTTTCTTTAATGAACTCATACATTCTTGGCACTATAATTTCCACTTGAGGCCATATTCTTATTTCTCTTAAGATTTAAATGCAAAAAGGCATTTAAATAATACAAACATACCTTCTTGTCTTCATAGCATGAAGTCATCACAAACCTTAGACCTCATCAAATTGATCCCGCATACCCATATTTGTCTTCTTTTAAGCATCTCCATGAGCCATCACATCACATCATACTATCAACAAACATGTATCATGGTAACATTCCACTATTATATTTTTTTCTTACTTTACCTCCTAATATCTATGTACATTTTTCCTTTAAGAATTCTCAAGCATCCCTTTAACAAGATCATCAAATCAAGGACACCTTTATCCTTTTCAAAATACAAATCTTCTTTTCCTCTTCATGAAATTAATCTAGCATAAACTTCCTACCATATTATCAAGAAAACTTATTCATAATAACACAATACTTCATCTTCTGCAGACATTCCTACTTGTCTTAATTCATATGACTACAACTATACGAGATAAAAATACTTGTCACATAACTTTTAGAATCCCATTCACCTTCTTGAAGCACCTTACTATGTAATATACTAGGACAAGGAAAAATTATTGTACCTAAAACATAGTTACCAACCATTGATACTCATTAAAAGCCTTCTCAAATATTTTGTATATATTGAAGCACATGTTAGATAGGCTCCCCTATCTTCATGACTCATTTAGACCTTGACTACAACATAGTCAATTAGGTCTTTATCATTACTCCTACTGATCAATCTCCATTTCAAAATAGTGCATAATAACTCCTTTATAGTATACTCAAACCTTTCATAATCCTCCTTTTTCATCTCATTAAGAACATGAGCATGCTCTTGATGAGACTCTTTCAATTAACATTAAGACCTTCTATACAAACTCATACCATTTTTCAATGCATTCCTTACCTTTTCACAGCTATACTAAGTCTCAAACATTCTCCAAGGTGTTAAGTTATCTATCAATCCTTCAATCAACTCATGAACTTAAGTAAAGTTACCAAGCATAACTTATAGTTGATTCTTAATATTATGACTTCATGATTGTACCTTCAACTTGCTACATAGATCCCTTCCTTCAAAATTTGAACTTCCAGCTTAGAGCACCTTTTTTCCTATCTTATAGGTCTTCAAGCTACATAGAGTCTCTAACATGAATTAAAGAATGCTTCAAAGACCAAATATTTTCTCAGACATATATCCCATTCTTCAAGTTGTTAAACAACACTTCATACTCCTTTTAATGCTCTTCTTCAAGACAATGCCTCTATGAAAATACTAAATAGTTCATATAAATGTTTCATAACAAACCTCTCGATCTCCTCACAATGCCCTCAAGACCAATCGCATAATTCATTTAACAAACATTCATTCATGAATCATACAAAGATGAATTCAAACTCAGAATAGTTCTTCAAACAAGGAGAAAACTATACTCTCAATGTTGATACCCAAAAATACTTCAACCCAACAAACTCTCTTCATATCTCCGAGTACAACATACATGCCCAGATTTGAGAAATTTCTATCATGAAATTTGGCCTTCATTATTCGATCCAGTCCATAATCATTTTGTCAACTTTTATATGTAAAAAAATTAAGACTGCTCTTCATACCTTGGATCCACTTGAGCACCTAGAACACCTTCAAGCATGTTAACTAGCCTTAAAGCACTATGTACCTGATTTCACTTGTCATAACTAGAAATCTACTTCCTAAAATTGAAGATCAACATTTTTAGACCACTTAGATCCTCCTTGAGTACATAGACCTCCTCTTTAACT
Source organism: Taxus wallichiana var. yunnanensis (assembly GCA_018340775.1). NCBI lineage: Eukaryota > Viridiplantae > Streptophyta > Pinopsida > Cupressales > Taxaceae > Taxus > Taxus wallichiana. The sequence goes on from CM031241.1 coordinate 227,654,557, forward strand.
TTTCACTCATCTCTACAAACCTTGAGTCACCTTTCACCGTATCCATTGAAGCACTACCTACTAGTTTTTCAATCTTCATGCTCAAACGTGAAACCTTACTTCCTAGATTTGACACTTACATCCCAAGACTATTATAGACCTAGATAAGGTCAAACAACACAATTCCAATCTCAAGCATGCTCATTATCATAATTCAAATCTTTCTAGTAATAATGTAGATTTTTATACATTATCTAGAGCACCTAAACTCTTCCTTTGTAATGCATCAAAGATAAGACCTTAAAAACTTTTTTAGAGCACATTTTTACTTTCATCATGACTAAATAGTTCAAGGTAGTGATACTAGCACACAATTATACTTTGAAGTATTCGTATTACCTTAAAAACTTTAAAACCTATTGGAATCTATTGAACATCTAATAGTCTTTATGTAGTAGCCTTAAGGGTTTTAACATACATTGTGATCATCGTGATAGTACCAACAACAATCCTTCTCTAGGAAAGACACCATGAGTATGTCGATCTTATTGTATTTCACTCAAGCTCCTGTACGTACCCAAAATTGTAGGGTACTTGCACCACCGAAACAATGTTACACGTGCCCCAATGATGATACAGGTCTCCTCGCAAGGTGTTCGGATCCGGAAAAGCTCTCCAAGTATGCGTTAACATCCCACATGTCCCACTTAGCCCCTACATGCTTTGTTTTGCTCTTTCCCCCTTTTTCCTTTACTTTTTGGTCTTCATGATGAAACCGCCACTGGCCGTGCATGGTGGCGCCACCTGCTCAAGACCGCCGCCTGTGAAGGGCGGTGGTCCTTCACGCATTTTCCAGAATGTTCTATTAGTCACGACTCACGTAAATTTTCAAATTTTACCCACTTTTCCATCCATTTTGCTTGTATTTATGATTCTGGTTCCCTGGAATAGTGTTTTTGCATTGTTTATGGTTAAAGAGTTCAATTTGGTTTTCACCTTTGGGTAAATGGGAATTCTATAAATAGTTGGCTTGTGCTCAAGCAAATGGCCCCTCAAATTTGCCTCTCATTTTCTCATTTCAATAGCTTAGTCTTTCAATTTTGCTTAGGAATTCATAGTTTTATTTGTTGCATGCATCGTTAATGTTGTTTTGCTATTAAAGCCACATAATCTTCTTGTGCAAATGTTCTTACTGCTTCATACAATCAATCGAGGCGGGATAGTTCCATTGTTTAATCGAAGCCATTAAAGTTGTGGATTTTGTTTGTCAAAAAGGATAGTTTCGTGTTACGAAGTTTTATGTTGTATGACTCACAATAAATCCAAATTTCAGGAATGCATAAGCCAAGCTCGTTCTCTTGCGCTATCCCTCTCCTACTCGCATTGTATTCATCTGCATCCAAAGCTACCTTTATTTCGATACTAACCTCTGTCGATGCTAACATCACACGCTTTTTTTGGATTCACGTGAGCACGAAGGAATGAGGAGACCACACTAAGGGGACAAAGTCACACACAATTGGATTCGCCAATGCTTCTACAAAATCCAGTTCAAGCTTATCAAAGTTCTAGTTAAAACATATCAAATAGAGTAGTTAATCATTTCATTTCGATTAATCTCAATTTCGATATTGCACGGGAAGCTGTGGGGGGGTTGATATTTTTGAGAAGCTATGATTCACTCCTCACTTCGAGGTAGGATTGAGAGTCTTTCAAATAGATTAGACTAGTTATTCATTTATTTAGAATAGATTTACAAATCGCATGCTAAAGCAAGTAGCTATACTCTCAGCCGCTTTGTTTGTTTTAATTTCGTTATTAGTTTAGTTGTTAATTTCTAGATATATTAAATAATTGCTCTTTCAACTCGTTCAATAGTTTATCGTAAATACGAAATTAGTTTAGTTTAAATTTATATATGTTGTGGATATACTTCGTATAATTAGTTCATTTTACTTTTAGTTAGATTTATATAGTTTCTTTTGTATGACAATCATGGGACCTAGGGAGCCTAGAGAATATGTATTCAAGCCAATCGTGCCTCAACCCAATCTTGTTATAGCAATAATTGATATAGATCAGAATCTTAGAATCCAAGTCTTCCAAACAACAATAGACCTACAACAGATCAGCTCACAGTTAAGAGGATTAAATGTAGAAGACGACCAAGCACACACGTTTTGGATAAACCAGCCAAACTACAGATTACCCTAAATAGGTACCCGCATGACTGTAGAAGGGCTTGAAAGAGAGCAAACGTTTGGTTGTGATCCTTTGGTCCCACAGCCAAACGCAGGAGATATCTTCATTGACATAGACACTAGCTTAAGAATTCAGGTTGCCAAAATGCCTGTAAGGTACTCTAAGAAGATTGCACAACTTGTTAGTCCTAAATATAGAGGCCGAAAAGGCATACGACTACTGGATACTAGGGATTAGGAATTAATTCCGCATATGACCATAAGTGGTCCACAACAACCATGAACTTACGGCTATGATCCACAGATCCCGCAACCCAATGAGTCCAAAAATCAATCAAACATTGACATAGGTTTATGAACACTTTGGTGTTCAAATCATCTCCACTTCCACCGATATTATCGTCGCAGTTATCCTTATTAGATATAGTAGCTAACAAAGCTAAGGATTTACTGACTAGACCGAGACTCACCCATAGAATCCACTATATATCCATAATCCATCTTATGACCCCGTCTGAAACATATACGAAACAATTCCAGGTCATTTTCCCAGTATCCCACAACCTATAGATCGGATTATGCGAGCTCGATATTGATTGGAGCCTTGAGCACCATCCTCACCGAATGATCTATCACGCCAATTTAGGTTAGGAGAGCCTTCTTTGCCTTAGATTCACATTTTATTAGTGCGTGTCGAAGATATAAGAATGCCTAACTAGTCTACACTGTACCCCACGTATATTCCATCCCCACCGGCAATTTGTCTTGGCATGACCTCGGAGGTCGGGTGCAAGGAAGAGTTACTTGTAGATTCCCATGCTTGCTTGTCACTTTTCCATCATACAAAATTGGTGAACCCAACGTGAACTTCCTACTTTCTGGTTTGGAGTCATATTTCTACTTGTTCTTCCAATTAGTATACTTTTTGTCTTTTCCACCTCATTAGCCTTCACATCAGCTTCACCAACAAAATTGGTGAACTTTGACGCGTTCAGTCTTGAAACAAGCTATAGTCAAACAAATAGACAACCATCACCCTCACTTTCTACATGGGCTAATAATTATTCAAATAATTATTTATCATCTCAAACTCCCCCTCAAAGGACTAGATATAGTTCATCCTTCCAAATAGAGGAGTTAGATCAGCCCACTCAAATGCGACACCCAGAGCCTTCAGTCTCTAATAACATGACACTTACTAGAGAATCTATTTCATCTCCTCGGGTCTTATTCAGACCACAGATCAGTAGACAGTCAGACCCACTTCCTTTTTTGGATGATGAATACTTAGCACGCTTCACTAAAAGCGAGCAACGCTTCCAAAGCATGTATCCACCAGTAGGGAGCTTACAAGTACAATCTGATACTTTATTCGGGAAAACACCCCTATTCCTCCACCTACAGAAATTCCCTTGGTAATGTTTGGCGAGTAACAACCAATTCATAGTAGGGTATCATACCCCTTTGCAACCTCAGATAATACAACAAACGCCCTCAAGGAAAATACCGTATCTTCACCAAATGAGGTCATTTCAGCCTTGGCTGAAAAGGTTAGAGGGCTGGAACTTGCTCAAGCAAATTAGAATTCATATTTTGGACAAGTAGGAATCCCTAATCCTCCACATCATCCTAGCCAAGTAGACCTCCTCACGGGACAGGCACATTGGGCATGCCTCCTCAGTATTCGCAACAAGCGCCAACTAGAACCGCATATGCTAACGCCACTTCGATGGAGAATATGATGCCTCCCGATTTAGTGCAAACCAATCCATTCCTGAGCAATACTCCTCCATACTTAAACATGTATTCCAAATCACCACAAGGAGATATGTTCTCGCCTCTCGGCATGTTCTCTCAACCACAGGGATTTCCTTATGTCCTGCGAATACATATGGTACACCATATCAACAAACCATCCCACCTCCACTCCCTCAAAGAAACGCCCTCGATGGTTGAAACCTATGCGATAGGAACTTGTTCGAATATTTGAAAGAACCTTTATACTTCACCATACAAAGTGTCATGCTTCCAAGACCTCTTCCCAATTTGCCCAAATACAAAGGGGAGGGAGACCCAAATGCACATATCAAGGCTTATGCCATGACTTATTCGAGAACTACTCCTTGGGATGGGGTTGTTGCTAAAATATTCCCAAAACTTTAGAAGGCATTGCCCTCGATTGGTACTACTGAGAATACCTCAAGCTTCCATCCATTCGTTTAAACAACTTGTTTGAGTTCATCAAGGGTATTTGATATGAACAAACTATTGAGAATAGGAATCAGGGAATTCTTGCATATTAAGCAAGAACACAATGAATCTGTTGCTCATTTCATCCAAAGATGGTGTATAGTCCTTTATTCTTTGGCAAGTGCTCCAAACATGGATTAGATGGAACTATGCAATTTATTCCTTCATTCTCTCAGTAGAGAGATAAAGGAAGAAGTCCAAAAGTTCCCGCTAAGGACTTACGATGAAGTACTCAAGAGTGCCCTCCGAATAGATCAAGCTGTAATAGATAGCGGTCACAAGACGTATGGAACAAATGGGAGGTTAATCATCTCCAATCAAAACACTACGACCTATCCTAATACAGTAAATGCCAATCAAGGACCTAAAATCCTTAACAAGAATTGTAGAGTGACAACAGATGGAGTAATCCGACCGAAAGCTAAGAAGACAAATGTCGTAAATACTCCACCACCGCTAACAATCAACGAAACAACAATTTTTCCCCAACAATCAATGCGGTGGATTTTAATCGTCACAACAACAACAAGAATAACAACGGCAGGTCCAAACACGGGCCTAAGACAAAACGTGAATCGGATATCAAAACTAGAACCAAAACCAAAGACAACAAGTACAAAACTTTAATCCTAATAGTCAACAGTTTAATCAGAGTTTTGGACCACAACATACGCCAAACCAGCAACCTAGGAATTACAATCCTAACTCATATTGTGGTTTCCACAAAATTCAAGGCCATGACACTAGGACTTTTCGTGACTATAATAAGTTCATGCAACATTTTCCAGAGGAACAAAGACAACTTTTCATAGATATGTTCTTAGCAGATCCTGCATCACCAAAGTGCGACACTTTCACGAGAGCAGTCTCAACAAAATGCACCCCTCAAGATCTTCAATGATCCGCTCCCAAATCACAATAACAACAAATTAAATCCAAATGGGACGAACAAGGGTGTAATGACAGGAAACAATGATCATGAAGCCTCGACTTCACTAAATCCACCTGTCGCACCGTAATTAGGAAATCAGCCATGACCCAAGATAGTCGGTTTAGTGGAGCTAGACACCAAGCTACACGTGGAAGTCAGTAACAAAGACACGACGAGTATTCCTCTCACCAAATCCAAGTTACTTGCTAGAGAAAAATAACATTTGACAACCATTAGCAAAACCCCTGGCGCCTATGATTTAATTAATGACCTAACAAATACTTTCTCCCACATCTCCTTTTTGGACTTATTAAAGAACTCTCCTACCCATAGGGCTGCTCTTTTAGAAGCACTAGGTTTAGGTCACTTAATTAATATCACTCCACCTCCCGAAACACAAGTAAATCATATAGATTTTGATATTCACCCTCCAGGACAGCTAGATAGGGATACCGAGTTTATATTCAACATAAACAAAATGCCAACAGACGCTAAAATTGCACTTAGAGGTGATCCACCTTATATTTATAAGTGTGGGTTTATAATAACTACGTTAAACGTGCAATGGTTGATGATGGAGTAGCGATTAATATAGTCCCCTTCTCTTTCCTTCAAAAACTAGGGTATGGAGAAACAAATTGTTCCACGACTCGGAATACATTAAGAGGCTATGATAGCCTTAAAGCCACTTCAATTGGGACTATAATACTACCAATCACCTTAGGACCCAAAACAATCCTAACTGAGTTTTATATTATAGATCGGGAAACCAACTATAACATGATCCTCGGTCGACCATGGATACATAGTATGAAGGCAATCCCTTCTGCGTTATTTCAAGAAATAAGATTCTTGCACTTAGGAAGGATATTCGTAGCAAAAGGCGATCCAAAACCATTCGATATACACCTAGCAGACCTGAAGAAAATACTAGGCGTTCACTCTGAGTTTGAACTCCCAACAAACCAGCTTAACAAACCAACCAACTCAAAACCGGAAGAAAAATTGATACCTACAATGGAAATAGAAGTTACGAACCTAGTCAAGAATATCCCAGCCCTCAAGGATGAGGCTAACATTGTAGAAATCAGTATCATTAGGAACTATAGAAAAATTATCGAATTACTAGAACAAGATCTACCAATTTTCCTACCATTTGATTCTGTAGGTATGGGATATACCCTAGGAGTTGGTTCTCTTCCAGCAGAAGAACTCTACATGGTAGAAGTAACCGAAGCAGAAGAAATAGATGTAGCAAATGTCCCAACATCCATCTTCCCAACTAAATATTGGACTCTCCATTTCGATGGAGCTAGATGTCGTTATGGGGTTAGGGCAGGTGTGATCTTTACTTCACCCGAGGGAAAGATCCTACCATTCGCCTTTAAATTAAATTTCAAATGTACAAACAATGGCGTTGAGTATGAATCCCTCCTCCTTGGTCTCATCATAGCTAAAAGGATCGGTGTTAACAACATCGAAGTATTAAGATACTCACAACTAGTATCGAACCAAGTCTCTGAGGTGTATGAGACTAGAGCTGAACATTTACAACTCTACAAAATAGTAGTATTAGACTTAAGTAAAGGATTTGACTTCATATCCATTGAGGCAATCCCACAAGAACAAAACCTTCTCGCATACTCGATAGCAACCTCGGCTTCATGTTTTACTCCAAACAGTGAGTTAGAAGACACCCGTTTCATGGTATCCCTTCGTACTGAACCGTTAGTAAAGAAAATGTCAAATCCTCTCTTAACAAACATAGCTGAGAATAAATCTACTATCTTAGATCACATTGAGAGTGATAGAGCCACTCTTGATTACCTAAACACCTATGCAGAGTTACATCTCACCCATCACTTTGTCCTTAATCCCGCATTCATCTTCTTACTTTGGAAATCCCATGATAGAGCTTCCCCACAAAAGGAGCTCGACATATATGTGGTAGAGAATGGAGAAGATCTGGAACTACCTCCAGCCCCACCTTGAGTTTGAAGAAGGTAACGCTTCTTTAATTGAAGAAATGATTGATATTAATATCGGAACGAAGGAAGAACCGAAGATCTTAAAACTAGGATCTTCATTAACTCCAGAAGAGATAGAAATACACACTCGAATCCTCAAAGAACATCAGAAGGCTTTTGCATTTAATTATAAAGAAATGACAGGGGTTGCACCACACATCGCAGTACATAACCTCATCACCAAATTAGATGTAAAGCCAATTAAAAAAAAATCAAGACCAATGAAACCCAAGGTAGCTCTCATGGTGAAGGAAGAAGTAATGAAACTCCTCCAAGTAGGATTCATCAAACCGGTTGATTACTCTCAGTGGGTATCTAATATTGTTCCCGTTCTCAAAAAGAATGGGAAGATACACATCTGCATAGATTTCCGAGACATTAACAAGGCATTTCCTAAGGACGACTTCCCGTTACCATCCATTGACATCATCGTTGATGCAATAGTTGGATTTGAGCTTTTGTCTCTCATGGATGGATTCTTGGGATATAATCAAATCAGAATATCTCGAACAAGACCAAGCCAAAACCACGTTCATAACTCCTTGGGAACCTATTGCTACGCTATCATGCCATTCGGTCTCAAGAACACTGGCGCTACATACTAGTGGGCAATGACATATATATTTCATGATCTTATTCATAAAATCATGGAATCCTATGTAGATGACTTGTTAGCCAAAGCCGAAGTGATGCGATCACCCGGAGGTGCTCCCCATCATTCTTTCACGTTTGATTGAATACGGGTCACACTAAACCCGAAAAATGCGTTTTTGGTGTGACGGAGGGGAAACTTCCGGTTACATCATATCATCATGAGGGATCGATGTAGACCCAACCAAAATCCAAGTGTAGACACCAAATTCGTGTCTCACGACCCCTTGTGACCCGCATCTCATTTCGCAACCTAACCTCATTACCTAAACCTTACACAAGTATTTATTAATTGCCTTGTAATTGATAAATCTACACCACCTTACCTACCACCTCACTTTGCCACTTCATCATGACCTAGCCCTAACCCTAAAACTAACCTAATTAGGACCCATGACTTGGTCTAGACTCACATCCATAACTAATGCCTCCTTACTCGCACCCAAAGCCGACCTTCTAGCCACTTGACCAAGCCCGCAACTGATCTCTCGGGAGAAAAGCAGGGAAGGTGGGCTATTTTACTAAAAATAGCCTACTTTTTCCTAACCGATGCCGGTTCCTACTCGACCGCCGTCGGTTACGCAACCGCCATCGGTTCCACTCGTAAATGGGCTTCCCAAACCAAAACAACGGATCGGAATTTCATTTTGGAGATCGGTCGAAGGATTTCTGGATCAACAGAGAGATCATGCGGCGAGAACAGTCCAGATCTTCACTTGACCAAGCAGAGACGAGTGAAGAAACCAGAAGAGTTGGCAGCCAAGGAGATCAACTTGCATCTTCGTCAAAAACCAGTAAGTCACATCTTGCATGTCCTCTGTTATAACATTTCTCTTGCCTTTGGAACCACAGTCCTCATAAATCCATCCCTGAATCCACTACCCAGCGTGCATATTACATCTAACTGCCATCCATCTACCTCTCATCACCTTATTTCTTAATATCACCCATATACAGCCTTACAAATAATACAGTTACCAAACAACACAAACACCCTACAAAACAACCAACCTACAGATCCTAAACCATAACCGGTATCGGTTATCGATGCCCATATCGGTTATCGATGTAACCGTGTCGGTTAACTGACTCCTAAACCCCGACTGTATCGGTTATGATCGAACCGTGTTGCGATTCTTGATTCACAAACCCGAAAACCAGCCTTTCCCTACCGTTTCAACGAAGTGATTTAATTGATATTTTACGGTATTTTTGTTAACTCATATCGGCGGGGAACCGACCACCTTCGAAAGGAAGTTTCATATTTCACAGGGCCCAAGGCGGTTCCCTCATTTATTATCTAATCAAAATCTTGTGGTCTTGTGTTCTTATTTGCGGGTAGTCCTTCCAAGACAAAAGGAGTTCTTCGCAGTCGGCTGATCTTTCTCTACGATACGCGCACACATCTTGACATTCAACAGTATTCCTCCTAACCCTAACCTTATCTGTTTCTATAAGGAACGAAGCATTTCCGAGTGAAACATTTTGGCACGCCTGGTGGGACCCATTTTGGGTTTTTCTTTATTTCTTGCTTGCTTTTATTATAGGGAGCATACTTGCTGTTTTCTTCTTCTAGAGATATTCACAGGGTATTTTATTATTCTGGTAAAAGAACTTGCTTTGTTTTTGCATCTTGCATTAGTAAAAGTCATCTCTTTTGCTTCATCGAATATCACTTTCGATTTGGGTTTTAAAACACATGCATTACATTCCTGCCTGTTGTTTTTCAATTCTAGTGAACATAGATTAAGTAACAGGTCGTACACGTGGGGGTGATATCCACGGTATTGACAGGAAATTAACCTTAGTTTCACTGCACAACACATACTGAATCACTTCACAATTAACACAACATCTCAAACATCCCCCCTTTTCCGCGGTATTCCTCCGCCCGATTGAGGTAACCTTATAAGCCAAAACAAACTTGACATTTCCCCTAAGTCTTGTTGTTTAGGATTCTGACATCATTCTACGTCTAAAGGCATAAGCCCACAATAATTAAAATTAACCCTAAGGTTAATCTCTGCATTTGCGTGTGCCTCTTGCTTGTTTTCAAATCCTGTTTTCTCTGTCATACTTTGTCTTCTGTGATCAATAAGTTGCTAAACTACTCAACGTTGCTAAAAATCAAATTAGCAACCCCTTTGTATCTTCTTATTCTAGATTTTTGACACCGGCATCGGTTAAGGGACCGACGTCGTTTGCCCTGTGACCGACACCGGTTACCAAACCGATATCGGTTACTGTCTCTCTCAGCCCCTGACAAACCAGCAACTTGCTAAATTCACCATTCTGAGGTTGTTTTTGTCCTTGATAGATTGAAACTTTCCTGTGTGTTCTGGTCTATGGTTGTCATCACTCGGAAGCAAGCCGCCGCCATGGTTTCACACGCTTGCTCTGTTTCTTTGCCTGAATCACCCCCTTCACATTCTATAGGAAACCCTACGGACACCAGTGAGATCCCCCAAATTCCTGTAGGAGACAAGGACTTTGCCAAATTTCTGGATGCTAATCCCAGCGCTGTACAATACTATTTGTCTCATACCCCTGACCGTGCGCCTGATGGTCAGCTCCTTATGGGCATGCCTATTAGTATAGCTGCTCATTTAGCTCCTACTCCTCCTGATAACAATACCTTACTTCCCGCATCACTAGCCCCGTCTCCCAATCCGACAGCGGCAGAGGTTCATACGACCCCGATTAGCTTTCCTTTTGTTAATCTTGGACCCCACGTATCGCCACCACCAACTGCCCCTATCTCGTCTCTCTTTCAGACCACTCCATTCATGACTTACTCTCTGCCACCTATTCAAACGAGCTTTCCTTCTCAAGCTCCGCCTACCTTTTCATTCCCATACACGTATCCAGTAACCTCAACACCTTATATGGGACATCCCTATTCTGTGGCACCATCACCTCATCCAACCACAGATTTCATCAAGCAAATGATGGACAAAATGCAAAACCTGGAGGCTTCCGTTTCAGGAAGTCGTAGCGCCTTGACATACGAGCAAGTTTGTCGGGAGCCCATTCACCCTTCTGTCCCCCTTCATTCATATCCTCCTCAATGGGAGTTGCCAAAGTTTACTCGTTTTAACAGTAAAGAGGATCCTCAACAACACTTGCGATCATTTAGACATGCTTGTTATTTGATTGCCCATGATGATGCCTTGTTACTCCGCACCTTTCCCATGTCCTTATCAGGGCCTGCCTTGGAGTGGTACAGTGCTTTAACCCAGCACTCAATCTTCTCTTTTAACCAACTAGCCCAATCTTTCTTGGATCATTTCTCCATTAACATTGCCAAGAAAGTATCTATCACTGACCTCTATGCCATCCGACAATTCGAAGACGAATCTATCGCAGATTTCGTTGGACGATGGCGGGGCCTTATCAACCAACTTACGTATGCCTTGCCTCAAACCAAACTTATCGAACTCTTTACGCGGGCATGCGCTAATCACATCTCCCCTACCCTCCAAATTCAAACTTTCCGCACATTCGACGAGGCCTTTACTATGGCTCGAAAATTAGAAATTCGAGCCTTAGAGGAAGAGAAATTGCGGTTCAAGCGCAACAAGAACTCTACTTTCCGAACTCCTGATTCTACCAATAAACCAAATACCACCACTCCTCACGCGTCAACCTCTTCTAAATCAAAAGGAGTTGTCCACGCGGTGATGGTCAAATCCCAACCACCGTCCAATACTCCACCAAAAACCACCTATAAATACAAAGCTGAGCCCACCAATTACACTCCCTTGGGAGAAACTTATGGCGTCATCCTAGAGAAATTGCTCAAAGCTGGGGCTATCACCTTGCCCCCTGTAAAACCTCACTCTGGGTTTGACTCCACCCGCGCAATACCTTCCTGGTACAAAGAAAATGACTTTTGTAACTTTCACCGCGTAAAAGGACATAGTCATGAAAACTGCAAGATGTTGAAAAACATAGTGCAGGAAATGGTTGATGCAGGGGATATAACACTCGATAATCCTAACGCCCCTGCTAACCGAAATCTGAAAATTTTCAACAAGCCATTCCCGAATCACTCGTCCAGCAGCAACGTGAACCAAGATATCTTAGCTGAGGAGAGTGTTCATGAGATCCATGCAGTATTCGATACCCAGCCAAAAGCCTCTATCGAGAAAATTTTGAATCAAGCCTCTTCACTAACACAGGAGCCCGAACCTCCTTTACCACCATCAAGCCAAAGCGAAATCATTCCTTTACCCATAGAAGAGTTAGCTGCCCAGGCTTCCCTTCCCATTAATGAGTCTTCTTACACCACATCCCTACAAAACTGCGAGCGGATGTTGTCTAATCTATCCATTTCCCAGACGTCTCCTTCTACCACTCTTGCCGCACAAGAGGAGGGTACGCCACTCCTTTTGACATCCTTAGATGAGAAATCTCTCGCACCGACATCATTAAATTCTTTAGTCATGACAGACCCCCTCCAACATGCCCTTCTGCCTATTAGTCCCTCATCACCTAAATCTTTTCAACAACCCGTCGACCTCTTAGCATCTACTGATACAGTGCCTCATCCGCCTCCTGTGTCACACCCGCAATGGATTGGAATTACAACTCACTTTTCCTCTCGTACTGCAAAATTACAAATTACACTGGAGACTGTCATTCCACGAGAAGATGACAGGCCCTTTGGGAACGCGTTTGAGTACTCTGTTTCTACTCAAATGCAAATGACTGATCCCGATGTCTCCACCATCTACCCGAAGTGCTTACAGAAGCTTAAAATGCCCCTGTTCTCGCCTTCACCCCCCTCACCTCTACCAAATTCCCGTCCACTTCTATCAACTTAACCAGATCTTCCCTACGCTTGGGACCTCACCAATGCCCAGTCTAACACACCCGCCTAAGCGACTCGATTTATCCCAAAATAAACCCGCCCCGCCACCTAGGAGACAAACGCAATCCGGGCCTCTATCAAAACCCTCATCTTCACACCCACCTTCCATATTGGGACCTCATCCCTCCACCTTACATCAATATATCATACCTCCTTTGTTTTCTGCAAAACAACCTACGCCTTTTACACCTATACAGAGATCAAAGGGTATCACAACATCGTTACCCCGCGTATCCGGTCCACCTATCAACCCTAAACCAATCCCATCATCAAAGGATTTATTTTCTGTCACTCCCCTTTCTCCGTGGTTGTTTCCCGCTACCATGCCATCTGTAGCCTCATCATCTAACCAGCTGAACGTAACTTCTGTGTCCAAGAAACCACGTTTAGTGAAAAACATGTGTCAGCACCCCTCGACTAAACCACCACCCATACGAACTAAACACGCCCAAACATTACCACAACCCACACAATCAATACCCTCATCTTCTTCTGATTTTGACCCACTCAAAGGATCCTACGCCAAAATCCTTGCTATGTTGGTGGAGAATGCGACCATCTCTCTACCCCCACTTCGACCTTATGACCCGTCTAAGCCCCGACCTGTGGATTATGATGAGTCTAAAATCTGCGCCTATCACCGCACACCTGGACATGATGTAGAAGGATGCAAAGCTCTAAAAACCATCCTTCGCCAGTCACCTCTTCCGGATCGAAAGATTAAGAAAAACAACTTACGCAGGGAGAGACCTCTAGCGTCAATTCCCTCTACTATACCATCTGTCCCCGCCTCACCAAGATCGATCATTATTACAACCCCACCTCTTGAAGACCATGAATTATCCCAACCATCTTCTTCATCTCAGTCTACGAGATTAATATGATTAGTGTCGCTACTCGAGGACAGAAAAACAATGGGAAGGCGAAAGAAAACACACCTGCGGCATCTCTTTCTCCTTCAACCATCCCGATTACACCACCACCTAAAGTGGTTATTCGCGGACCCGCCTATCCCGTCTCTAATGGAGTTGCCCACCGAACCATGATCAAACAGCTTCATCAATCGCCCGTAAAATGACACTATATGATCTCATTCGGACTTCGAATCTCATCGACAAGCTCTCGTTGAGATCCTTCAAGGATAGAGGTTTTACCCAACGAAACCCCGCCCGTTGCCTCCATTCTAACACCCAATCACGTTGCCTCTCTCACCAAACAATCCATCTCCCCACCACTTCGTCTCAAAACAACAAGCCGTGCGGTTAGTTTCTCGGAAGATGAAATTATCGACTTTGTGCGAAGACCACCGACCGCCCTTTTCATTTCCGCTTACGTCCGAGACATTCGAGTACGTCGGGTTATGATTGACGGGGGCGCTAGCCTAAACATCATCTCTTCAAAAGCCTTCCAACAAATGAACATCCCTTCTAGTTGCATGTGTGCCAACCCCATCATGTTGCGATCATTCAATGACGCTATTACTTCTACATTGGGCACCGTGATCCTCAACATTCGCGTAGGCCCACGTACTTTGCCCGAACTCTTCTATGTCCTTGAAGGAGAGTTCCAATATAATATATTGCTAGGTCGTCCTTGGATCCGGGCCATGGGATGCGTTCCCTCAACATTACATCGATGTATAAAATTTGAGTACGAGGGGAAGTCCTACACTGTAAAAGCTGATCCTCCCCCCTTCAAAACTTGCAATATGTTATACCGCCCAAACGATGTGCTTATACCAATTAAGACACCCATACATTCAACCCAACCATCCTCTTCCAATATACCTCAACCGTCCACCTCAACTGCACCTACAACTGATGAAACCACCGTCGCACAAACCACTTCTCTTCCCGCAGCTAACATCCCAACCTCCGACCCCTTAGTAGACGTTTTTCATCGCCTTACGCTGGGGGAGTATCGCCTATATAACGTTAGTTCTTTCCCTACCCCGAGAGTACGGACAATTACATGCACACCCCACCTACGACCGTCGCGTGGGGGAGATAATCTCTTACGGACCACCCCATTGTCGCACTAACCTAACATATGGGGGTGTTGACGCATCCTCCATTACCCCTGAACCTCCTCTTGGTGTGGTTCCCTTCCAATCCGATTTTCAATACTTGACAAATCGTCGTTTACGCCCCTCACCTTCTTGACTCATGCATGCGTGGAAAGTCTTTAGTTTTGGCCTTCTGAACAAGGCCGACATACTCTCATCCCCATCACCACACGCAAACATAATGATCGCAGTGGTCTTGGTTTTTCCGAAACACCTACGCAGAGACACCTCCTGTCAGCTGTATCCTGGAAGAAGAGGACGTCGCCCCTACCGAACCATCATCACCCACTTTGCCATCATCTCCCACAGAATCGATGGACCCTGAATCTATCCCTCCTAAATTTTCTCACCAACGATGATTTCCGCCAAGCGGTTAGCCCAATGGAGCTTCTTGGCTGACGTCGTCTTGACTCTTGATCATCTTCAAATCTATCAAAAACGCATCAAGCGTGCTTATGATAAGCGACTTCATGAGCGTACCTTTAAGGTTGGTGATCTCGTCCTCAAAGAGAATCAACATGTAACCAAACTGGAAAAGAGCAAACGCGGAAAATTTGCTCCCAATTGGATTGGGCCTTATATAATCACTCACACCTATGGATCAGGCACTTATCGTTTAGCTTCGCTTAATGGTAAACCTGAGCCTGAACCCCTTAATGCCTTGCATCTTCGACCATTCTACTGTTGAAATTAGTGTTATATCACTTCTTATCCGCCTACTGCTCGTCCCTTGAGCTCACATACCACCACATACACTTGTCTCTTACATCTCGAAATAAAATCAAGCTCACCCCTCACCTCCCCTTACGATGCCTTCCCCTTCTTAGTCTAGTCCATGACTTCAAAGTATTAAAATAAGCCGTATTCTTATGGGATTTTCTTGAGTCAAACTTCCTACTAAACTAGATGCTTCACGCCAAAAGAACATCTAGTTATCTAAAATTAAATATAGATCTGCTCCTCGAAGGACGGCTATATGCCAAACTATTCTTCTTACTATAAATAGATTGCTCCCCTGAAGGACATGACTATGCACTAAAATCATCTCTCTTATATAAATAGACTGCTCCCCGAAGGACAGCTTATACACGATCAGCCTTTATCCGAAGCTTCTCGCATTGATCGGCCAGTTGAAGACCTCAAGAATAATACAATCAATATCCCTTATAGACTTCCCGCATTGATCAGTCTATCTTCAGTAAAATAAAAGCCTCATGCAAAAGAACTTTTTGGGTCATGGACTTGTCTATTTAGGGTAGGTTCTCTTTCGTTGTAACAAGTTCTTTGTACCTCAGCTATATCATCCACATCACCTCACCATTTGTTTCAACTCAAGGGACGTAACGTACACCTGATATATTGTGATCATACAACTCTTTTCAACTATGGACTTCTCGTCTATGCACGGCACTTAGGGCTTCAGGCTCGTTCTACGTTGTGTGGTTTGTTTAGCTCTTTTCACCTACGGAGCACTCTTTCCGCTTTGCCTCGCATCTAGAATTGTGTGTTGATCTTAATCAGGACACTATTCCCTACTACTTTGGTATGCTAACCTTTGCTTTACCTATACCTACACCAACAACATTATCCTACCAGCACCAACACCATTACCCTACCAACATCAAATTTTTTTACCAAACGACAAATTGCCTAAACCATACCAAATTGCCTAAATTCACCCCTCCCTGATCCTAAGGGAGAACTACATCGGTCTGAGGCACATCCTTGCTTTGTGTAATGGGCTATGTAGGCGACACTTAGGAGACATGGGGTCTCCCAAGGTTAGCTCGACCATCCCCTACCATAACCTATCATGTGTGGTAAATATAAATATTTTTGTGTATTTCTATTTAATTACATTTCTCTTTGATCCTTTTTCAAAACACCGAAAGTCAAAACGACAACATTCTTATTATTATAACGCAAATCAACATACATATCTCGTTTTAGTTAGATGTTAAACAAATACATCTTCTATATCATCGACGTGCAGGTCGGTACTCTTATTTATTCTTATACCTCGCTAACATATACTCAGACCATCACAACTCATCCCGAACTAGGTGATGATCGTGATCGTCGACCCCTCTCGCCGGGCCTCTCTGTCCTCAAAGGTACCGCGGCTATTGGTACCGCCCACTGATCTGCCAATCTCTCCTGTAGCATATGAATACGCCCTCTCGCATGGAGAACTCCAGCCTCTAGTCTCGCCGCCCGTGACTCCGCAACCACTAACAATCCTCTTGTCTCATTCACCTGCGTTTGGAGCTGCTGAACCAAACGCTGCAGACGATCCCTCTCTGCTGTGATCACCACTGTGTCAGGGCGCTCGCGTACACCTCGCAGTTCTGCTACCCACCATAATCTATAGGCCTCTGTCATTCCTACATCCATTACCCTGCGATCGGCTGCTATCTCCTCAGGCCCTTCTGGAGGTGTTGGCCGGGGTGGTGAGAATGCTGCCTCGGCATCGATCCTCATATATGGTCTATAAGCCTGTGGTATGTCCTGCACATATCCAAATTGTCGCCGCACGCGATCTATAGGAATCCTCTCATATTCACCTGGCCTGTGCCCCGCGATCCACCTCAATCGCTCTACACCTCTCAACTCCTCAGCTATGTTCTCGGTTACCATATAGTTCCCGTAGGGCCTCCAACAGATATCCGCAACTGTCACTCTCTCCCATACCTGCCTATAATACTCAATGTCACCCGGCACGGCCTGAGATCTTGCCTCTTGTTCTGTCTGGACCCATCGTCGGAATCCCAACCTCTGTACTCCGGTCTCTCCTGCCTGTATAGATCGGCCTATTGGTCGCACACAAACAATGTGCTCATAGGCCCAACAGTGTAATAAGTATGAGCAATCCAACGTTGTCCTGTGACTTCGCCTACAAGCCCATAAACCCCTGTATAGCTCCGCCAAAATGCGGTGCCCATGCAAGCGTGCGTTCCTTTCTATCATCTCCCCTTGGATAACACACATCAATGCCTTTGGAAATTTTCCCCCTTAAGCCTCGGTAATGCATAATACCCTCTGCTATCATTAATATCACTGCTAACCTTGTCTCCTCGGGGTGTCTTTGCATACATTACCCCATATGTAAGCGATAAACCTCATTGTGTCAAATCTCGTGCGTATGGACCAAATCTGCTTTTTATCGCTCCCACAGTGCCGCCGCTAGGTAGTGCACGATATCTCTTGGCTCTCCTGTAATAGGGAGTCTCAAAATCCGAAACACATCTTCGATATGTTACTTTGTCATCTCACATTGGCGGATAGAAGGTATTTGTCTCGGGATTCCATCTCTCAATCAGCGCTTTGTAACATACCATGGTTACGTGCGATTCGTGAATAATAACGGATTCCACTTAACCCCAAGCGATTTATCAATTTCCATTCATTTGGTGTTACATCCGCTTGGATTAGTGACAACGTGGCCTTCTACTATCATTCATCCTCAACTCTGTCTCTGCTGCGTACACCAAAACAACAAAAGCAACCATTCACCCGTTAGGGTCTTTTCAAACATTCAGGAATTTCTCCGATGCTTAGCAGTATCGGTTATCGTAACCGATATCGGTTACGTAACCGATCCGGATTCTACCTAACATTACCGGATCCTCACTTGTCAATTTTATACACCTTCCTTAAAAACAACCACCTCGGCATAATTTGCTCGTTTCTTCGTTTTATACATATAAACATACTCAAACCCACGATTGCCTACCCGGTAACACTTACCTCACCTGCAACCCTTGTTATCATGTTTTCTTTCTCATATTTACCCACCTATTCTACCCCATCTTCTTCACAAAACCATGCAGAAATCAAATCACAACCAAAACGTTTACCTCTTGGGTTGCAGTAGCTTGCGGTGGCCCTTGTCTTCTCTCTTGTCCCTGCCTGCTGGATGTTTCTCCTCGTCCTGCCATTATCACCACCTTTTTTCAAACCTGCCTTGCTATCTTCTGAATCTCAGATCACAATTCCCTTTTCTTGTCTCTTTTTCACCAATATCGCCTCTGTGCGGCCGACCCAAGGCCTCGCCTAACCTATTCGGCCCGACCTAAGGCCTCAACCACCCCATTTGGCCCGACCCAAGGCCTTAACCTACCATTTGGCCCGACCCAAGGCCTCAACCTACCATTCGGCCCGACCTAAGGCCTCAACCTACCATTGGCCCGACCCAAGGCCTCGCCTAACCTATTCGGCCCGACCTAAGGCCTCGACCTACCTAGTCGGCCCGACCCAAGGCCTCAACCTACCATTGGCCCCGACCTAATGCCTCAACCTACCAATTCGGCCCGACCTAAGGCCGCGGCCACCCCATTTGGCCCGACCCAAGGCCTCAACCTACCATTTGGCCCGACCCAAGGCCGCAACCAACCCATTTGGCCCGACCCAAGGCCGCACCTAACCATTTGGCCCGCCTTAAGGCCGCACCAATTAACCATACCATACCCACAATCACCGTTTTAATTTATCCATCCATCATGTAGCTTTTTGTTCAATCGAGCTCACCTGTTCGTGTTTTAGCATGATTAGGGTCCTTGACTTGATCTGTTGACCAACTTTGCCTAGACCTAGACCGTGACGTTTATCTCAACCAAACCAACCATTTGGTACTCTTGCCGAACATGCCTAAACGTTCTGTACCTTACATTATATACCACCGGAGCTACTTCCTATGCCTTGGATACCGAGGATTATATCACCCTTGTTTGGATAAACTATCGACCTTTGCCTATACATTTGCTGGTTTGCTTGTCAAATCATGTACCCTCGTCGTACTATTGCATTTCAACATGCGTCTGCTTCCTGGACCTACCCACCACCTTACCATCCTCTCTACTGACATATACCTTTATCAACCCTATCCCGATTTCCCGTTCACTCAATCTGCGATAGATTTGAGGGGATTACCTACATCTTTAACATGAGAAACCACTTCATATTATTGTCCGCGCAGCTTTACAAGACAAGCTACACGACAATAAGGGGCTAATGTAGACACCAAATTCGTGTCTCACGACCCCTTGTGACCCGCATCTCATTTCGCAACCTAACCTCATTACCTAAACCTTACACAAGTATTTATTAATTGCCTTGTAATTGATAAATCTACACCACCTTACCTACCACCTCACTTTGCCACTTCATCATGACCTAGCCCTAACCCTAAAACTAACCTAATTAGGACCCATGACTTGGTCTAGACTCACATCCATAACTAATGCCTCCTTACTCGCACCCAAAGCGGACCTTCTAGCCACTTGACCAAGCCCGCAACTGATCTCTCGGGAGAAAAGCAGGGAAGGTGGGCTATTTTACTAAAAATAGCCTACTTTTTCCTAACCGATGCCGGTTCTACTCGACCGCCGTCGGTTACCGCAACCGCCATCGGTTCCCTGTAAATGGGCTTCCCAAACCAAAACAACGGATCGGAATTTCATTTTTGGAGATCGGTCGAAGGATTTTAATCAGCGAGAGCATTGCGAGTGAGGAACGAGTCAGATCTTCACTTGACCAAGCGACGAGTGAAGAAACCAAGAGTTGCACCAAGGAGATCAACTTGCATCTTCGTCAAAAACCAGTAAGTCACATCTTGCATGTCCTCTGTTATAACATTTCTCTTGCCTTTGGAACCACAGTCCTCATAAATCCATCCCTGAATCCACTACCCAGCGTGCATATTACATCTAACTGCCATCCATCTACCTCTCATCACCTTATTTCTTAATATCACCCATATACAGCCTTACAAATAATACAGTTACCAAACAACACAAACACCCTACAAAACAACCAACCTACAGATCCTAAACCATAACCGGTATCGGTTATCAGTAACCGGTATCGGTTATCAGTAACCGGTGTCGGTTAACCTGACTCCTAAACCCTGACCGGTATCGGTTATCAGTGACCGGTGTCGGTTACTGTGATTCACAACCAGAAACCAGCCTTTCCCCTACCTGTTTCAACGAAGTGATTTAATTGATATTTTACAGTATTTTGTGTTAACTCATATCGGCAGGGGAACTGACCACCTTCGAAAGGAAGTTTCATATTTCCTGGGCCCAAGGCAGTTCCCTCATTTATTATCTAATCAAAATCTTGTGGTCTTGTGTTCTTATTTGCAGGTAGTCCTTCCAAGACAAAAAGGAGTTCTTCGCGAGTCATTTGATCTTTCTCTACTGACGCGCACACCATCTTGACATTCAATGTATTCCTCCTAACCCTAACCTTATCATTTTCATAAAGGAAGCGAAGCATTTCAGTGAAACACCAAGTTTTTCTTGAAATGATCCCACCTTCGGATGAATGCTGAATCGGAGTCATTTCTTGGGAAACTCGGTCAATCGAAGATTCATCCCGGACTTTAGCTTTGCTATTCATCCAATCAACAAACTACTCAAGAAATATTATAGTATCGATTGGACCAAAGACCTGCAATGAGGGCTTTGAAGTAGTTAAGCATTTCTTATTGTCACCACCTACGCTAATGCCTCCTAAGCCAGGACCACCCTTTAATCTTATATTCATGAGCTACTAATGTCTCGCTAGCTTTGCATGTCTTTGGCTCAAGAAGACAATGACAAAAGAGAACACGTGATCTATTTTATTAGCCAAACATTACTCGACTATGAAACACATTATACGCAAGCGGAGCGAGAATGCCTCACCATATTCTTCGCATGACCAAACGCCTAAGACATTACATGTTAAATCAAGAAACAAGGGTCATGGTAAAAATAGACCATTTACGAACTTTCCTCATGCAAGGGTCCTTGTCCAAAAAGGTTGGACGCTTTATAACCTTAATGGTGAATTCAAACTAACTTTTGTAAACCAAAAGTCCGTTAAGGGACAAATCATTGCAGATTGGTTTGTTGATAACCCGTTAGACAAAGGTGATCACGGTGGATCTTGATTTTCTGATGAATGCATATATTACATGAAACCCGGACCTCCCATCTCTGAATGTCCTTGGTATACTGATATTATTAATTATATCATGGACCATACGTATCCAGAAGGTGCTACACCGCAACAAAGAAGGTGGTTACGCATTATCATAGCTAAATATGTTATTATAGAACAAGTGCTCTATCGTAAGGCCTTCGATGGAATGCTTCTAAGGTGTGTTGACACAGAAGAATCCAAGAAGATTCTCTATGAATCCCATAGTGGAATATGTGGTGGCCATTTTGGAGGTCATGCCAGTGCCCGCATAAAATACATCGGATGGGCTATTTCTAGCCCACTCTCTGAGCACTGACGTAGTAGAGTTTGTCAGCGAGTGTCATAAATGCCAAGAATTTTCCCATGAGATTCACATGCCGGCACAAGCTCTACAACCAATCATGACTCCATGGCCCTTTTCTACATGGGGCCTAGATTTGATAGGAAATTCTCTCCCTCATCAACGGATGGCCATAACTTCATAATCACGGCCACCGAATATTTTACCAAATGGGTAGAAGCTATACCTCTTACCACTTTGTACAGGTTACTGTGATCGCCAAGTTCATTTTAAACCATATCATTTGCAAGTATAGTGTCCCACAAATCATTATCTCAGATAATGGTACTTCCTTTAAGAATGACGAAGTCCTGAGCTATGCAGTAAATTTAAAATAAACCATCATCTGACAACCTCCTGTATTACCCTCAAGCTAACGAGCGGCTAAAGCAACAAACAAGAGGCGTTAAAAGCTATTCTCCTTAAAACAGTAAAGGAAAACAAATGAGATTGGCATTTAAAGTTATATCCAGCCTTGTGGGCCCACCGGACCTCAATAAGAACACCAACGGGAGCAACTCCTTTCTCATTGGTATTTGGCGCAAAAGCGATTCTCCCACTCGAGGTTGAGATACCCGGTCTCTGCATCTCCCTACGAGGATTACGGATGAAGAAGCTTATAGAAAAGCACGCCTCTCCCAACTAGAAATCCTAGATGAGGCTAGATTAGACGTTGAATAGTGGCATAGGGTCTATGTTGACCGGATGTGCCAATGATATAACAAAAAGGTCTATGAGCGAGATATATATGAAGGAGATCTAGTTCTAAGACTAGGCAATGGATCGATAAAAAGGCCGGCGAAGGAAGGAAGTTCCGCCCAAATGGTTGGGCCCGTGCAGTCACAAAGGACTATGGAAAATGGTGCATATCTCTTATGTACATTGGAAGGAGAGGAATTCAACGAAATATTCAATTCCTTGCATCTTAAACGATTATATACATAAGCGACCAGCACTATTTGTATAATTATATCTACATTGCATCTTCATGTAGTTAGGTTCATTTTGTCCACTCGTTTTGTAAAATCTTGTGATCAAGAAACTTATTCTCAAAGCAATTAATTACAAACTTTTGATGGTATTGGCATAAGCACTCTAATCATACTTCTTCATTCTCATAACATCATCACTGTTTGGAATCACTTCATCAAATAAAGTGGATATGACAAAGTCTTAATGATAACCATACCAAGGCTGCGTGCTTGTTCTCACTTTGGTTTCTTCCTAGGATAGGTGTCTTGCCTATGGTCTATTCTAGAAGCTTCATAGTGTCGCATCTACCCCGTATATATATATATATATATATATATATATCTTTGGAAATAAAAACATACGAAATTTTGCTCAAATAAATAATTCAAACATAAATTAAATAGAAAATTTTATTTTTACACATTTCCTTGCCTTACCAACCTTCGGTGATGAGCTTGCGTCTCTTACTAGTGACGTAGGGTTGGGAAAGGATGGGAATTCCCTTACTACTTTGTGCCTTGTCCATGTTGATAATCCCATGCTTCTACTTGAAGCATGGGGCAAGGTACGGGGGTTCTCTTGACAACAAATGTTGAAGGTCATAATCAAATAGTTCAAATAAACCTTTAAAATCTTGAGTCAAAAACAAATGAATCAGATGTCCAAAATTCCAAGAGAGTTCAAAACCCCGAAAACCAGATTTTGTCAACCATGTGGCCATCTATAGATCTAAGTCTAGATAAACCGCAAAGCAAGTTGCATTCTAAACTACGGAGTTATTTGAGTAGAATAGGTTTGTAGCATCCTAGTTTGGTTCCACCAAATCTTTGTCTATATCTCATCACTACCATTCAACAAACTTCATATCTTGTGTCCTTTCTAGCTCTCGGTGGTGAGCCCTCGCATCTTACTAGTTACGTGGAGTTAGGAGTGGGGCAAGTTCATCTGGTCATTATACCGGCTGGTCATCACGTCCAGTCAAAACTATACGAAGTACCAGAAAATCACTTATAGAAGCTAAAAGTTCGAAGTCACATTGTGTATGCTGCATTATCATATATCATCATCACGAAATACAAAAGAAAGAAAGCATTTGTATCATTTGTTCTCCATTGCATACATTTTGAAAAGCATATAGAAACAACATTATAATATACATGTGGAAACAAATTACAAAAACCTAGATACCAAGGGTCTGATCCAAAAATAATTTATATATATAATCAAGTTTCCTGTATAATGCCATCATGCGCTAGGCATGGTCAAAATGCTCAATGAGCCAGGAAATACAAAATAAATCATATAAACAATCTAAGAGAGCCAAGCGGCCTCTCAACCCCTATGAGATCCCTCAGAAGGTGCACGACCATGTCTAGGACTCAGGCTACCCCGCACTCTGAGATGCCTTTGAGGGCTTACGGTCCCGAGGAGTAGTTGCGGCCTCGCTTTATAAGAGTGACTCCTCATCGGGTGCTCTCTTTGTCCTATACCCAGCCAACTCGGTATGGAGGGTAGTCACCATCTTGGCCACATGCCAGACAGGGGAAAAAATTTCAGTATGCCTACCAACTACTGAAGGCTCCCCTACATCCACTGATAGCTCCGCGTGAGTCCTCTCCATGGGGATCATCGGGGTATCGGTGCATACCTAAGCGAATCGGGTCTCGCCACTCATTGCGGTTTCTGCAGTAAAGAAGAAAATCAAATTAGAAATAATAAAAAGGTAACAACAAAAATGAACGAGAGGAGAGATAGCAGCTAAGACAATCCTAGCTAAAAACAAATATTAAGAGAAGGATGGTAACTCACTCGGATCTCCTGGGCCTCCGAGAGGGATCCCAGGGTCGGCCACTCCGCCATGAGATGTCACCGCTTGACGATGTCCTCCTCCTGTGCAGGGCCACATAACATCCTAGTACGAACTCATCCTCTCCGCCCAAGTCCCGAGAAGGTGGCTCCTCTGAGACTAGAGTCACCCTCTCCCGGACTCTGCTCCGCCCTCCGCCTGTAAGATCTCCTAAGTGTCATGCCACTCGGGATCACTGTCCTCCTCTCCACCCGACTCACTGACCTCAACCTCAATCTCCTCCTCCATCTCCCCCTTGTGAACTCCTCGGACTCGAGTCTATATCAATGGATTCATTGTTGTTGTGGGTGGGACAATTGGCAATTTGAAGTAAGGGTGCCTGAGGAGCACCGGCTCTCCCTCGAGCACGTACCACCCACAGGTTGCAATAGGGACGCCGGAGTAACAGCAGTCCAACCCGGCCTCTAGGACCTCCCTAGCCTCTTGAACTGATCGAATACTAGCACCACTAGGGGAAGCATACCGGCGTAAGGAAGGCCAAACTGCTTTGAGGCACTCGATCAAAGGGTGTGTCTCCACCTTCCCTATCCTATCCACAAGCTGCCTGTGGTAGAGCAAGAGATCAAAGTGAGGGTCTCTCACCCCCAACCCATGCCATGGCCTAATAAGGTGTGGCCTCCATATCATCGGTGGTCAAGGAGGCAGGCGGGCTGGTGGGGTGCTCTAAGCTTTTACCGACATATCTGTCCATCCCATCTGCCCTCACGGCTCAGGGATCCGCCACCTCTACCCCTCTCCCATAAGGGATGAAACGCTCATAGACCCAGGCTCATAACTAGGGTCGTATGGCTCAAAGATCTGTCCTTGTAAATAGACCACCCGGTCATAATCATGATAGGTGGTCCCAAGTATATCAGCTCCCTGGGCATAAATCGACCATGTGCCTCAATACGCAATAATGGGGGACCAGCGGTAAAGTAAAGTATCTCCTCCCTTATCCCCGATCATCTCAAGGCAAGGATCCCCATAATGGCCTAACGAATCAAGGGGATAGGCAAGTAGGAATAGATTGGACTCTCACCCCCTTCTTCGAACCGGAGAAAACTACGTCTCCCATCTATAAAGCCCAATGTGCTATCAAAGCCCATGACCTGCGGTCTCAGCGTAAGCCATCTCCGATGATCGGGACCCCTACGATATGGTAGACGTCCTCTAGAGTGATATTCCACTCATCCTTGACTCCTAGAAATCGGAAAGTATTCGGATCAGCATCCCATATGAAAACAAGTGACAAAGTATGTGACTAGAAGGTGTAACATGCAGGGACTGTGATATACGTAATATACCGGTCCTCTCGAAGCGTATCTGCTCGGCTGAGAAAGTGCATCCAACAACTGTGGAAGCAAATCACACTCTCTCTCTCTCTCTCGGCTCCATCTAATATATTCCTCTCTCTTTCATACACCCAAAAACACACAAAAGGGATTAAGTTAGTATTCAAATTGCATTGGAAAAATCATCAAAACATAAGAGAAT
Source organism: Taxus wallichiana var. yunnanensis (assembly GCA_018340775.1). Taxonomy (NCBI): domain Eukaryota; kingdom Viridiplantae; phylum Streptophyta; class Pinopsida; order Cupressales; family Taxaceae; genus Taxus; species Taxus wallichiana. The sequence continues at coordinate 227,681,158 of CM031241.1, forward strand.
GCTAGAAACGTAAAAACGAATTCAAACGGGTATTATTTTAGCATTAGCAGTGATGGACCGCTACTGAGCGGGGGCAGCGGTTCATGCTTAGCCACCTTAAAGGTGGTGGTCCTGTAATTCACCGCCACTTCGATCGGGGTGGCGGTCGTGTAACCGCCGCCTGCTCGGGTGGCGGCGTCGTCACTGAATTTCTACACACGTCACTTTCCCTAAAAACACCTAAAAACATGAAACAAAGACCATTTTGACTAAAACAAGGCCTACCCATTATGTGCCCCACCTAAGTGACCCTATTAACACTAACATTTTCAAAAATAATCCCCCATGATAAAGATTTCATCATTTTTACATTTGGGGTGTAAAATGTTAAATCAGAAGAACTAACACTGGATCTCGTGGGTCGGTGTTCCACTCGTGGAGGCATGATCACTATCTCGTCACGAACGTTTTGACTATACTCTCATCAAAAACCGTCACCGTGGGTCCCAGAGCTCAAAATCAATCAAATCGACACACGCAAATGAATAGGAAAATGGGCCCATTTTTACATATATAGCATCTTGACTTGTTTTGAATGCCCTTTTCGCAGGTTTGGAGCACCAACGGAGGTAAGTTCTTATCCCGCACAAATGGTAAGTCCTCATTTCATATTATTTTAGTATTTATTTTTCAATTTATTTTATCTATCTGCACTTGAGTCCTCTTTTCATTTTGCAAGTAGCGGGAATTTTGGATGGCATCGTTTCGACACGCGAGCGTATCAGTTATAATTTCTAACTTCCCATTTCGGGACCGCCATACTCGGACCCACCGTTTTACGCCTCTTCATGGCTAAAATGCTTCTCTGAGGGGGCAATATGTACGTACCCAAAATTGTAGGGGTACCACACCACCGAAACAACATTACACGTGCCCAATGATGATACAGGCCTCCTCGTAAGGTGTTCGAATCCGGAAAATCTCTCAAGTATGCGTTAACATCCCACATGTCCCATTTAGCCCCTACATGCTTTCTTTTGCTCTTTCCCCCTCTTTTCCTTTACTTTTTGGTCTTGATGTGAAATCGCCGCCTGCACAGGTGGAGGTCTGTAACAGCCACCTGCTCGGTGGCGGTCCTTCATGCATTTTCTAGAATGTTCTATTAGTCGTGACTCACGTAAATTTTCAACTTTTACCTACTTTTCCATCCGTTTTGCTTTTATTAATGATTACGGTTCCTGGAATAGTGTTTTTACATTGTTTATGGTTAAAGAGTTCAATTTGGTTTTCACCTTTGGGTAAATGGGAATTCTATAAATAGTGGCTTGTGCTCAAAGCAAATGGCCCCTCAAATTTGCCTCTCATTTTCTCATTTCAATAGCTTAGTCTTTCCATTTTGCTTAGGAATTCATAGTTTTCATTTGTTGCATGCATGGTTAATGTTGTTTTGCTATTAAAGCCACATAATCTTCTTGTGAAAATGTTCTTCTTGTTTCATACAATCAATTGAGGCGGGATAGTTCCATTGTTTAATCGAAGCCATTAAAGTTATGGGTTTTGTTTGTCAAAAAGGATAGTTTCGGGTTACGGGCGTTTTATGTTGTATGACTCGTAATAAATCCAAGCCTAAGCCAAGCTCTGTTCTCTTGCGCTATCCCTCTCCTACTCGCATTGTATTGATCTGCATCCAAAAATTGCCTTTATTTCGATACTAACCTTTGTTGATGCTAACATCACACGCTTTTTGGATTCACGTGAGCACGAAGGAATGAGGAGACCACACTAAGGGGACAAATTCACACACATCGGATTCGCCACTGTGTTCTACAAAATCCAAGTTCAAGCTATCAAAGTTCTAGTTAAAACATATCAAATAGAGTAGTTAATCATTTCATTTCGAGTTAATCTCAATTTCGATATTGCGGGAAGGCGTGGGGATTGATAGTTTACGAGAAGCTATGATTCACTCCTCACTACGAGGTAGGATTGAGAATCTTTCAAATAGATTAGATCGGTTATTCATTTATTTAGAATAGATTTACAAGTTTATACAAAGCAAGTAGCTATACTCATTTGCTTTGTTTGTTTTAATTTCGTTATTAGTTTAGTTGTTAATTTCTAGATATATTAAATAATTTCTCTTTCAACTCTGTTCAATAGTTTATGAAAATACGAATTAGTTTAGTTTAAATTTATATATGTTGTGGATATACTTCGTATAATTAGTTCATTTTACTTTTAGTTAGATTTATATAGTTTCTTTCGTATGACAATCATGGGACCTAGGGAGCCTAGAGAATATGTATTCCAGCCAATCGTCCCTCAACCCAATCTTGTTATAGCAATAATTGATATAGATTAGAATCTTAGAATCCAAGTCTTCCAAACAACAATAGACCTACAACAGATCGGCTCAACTCTGTTAGTCCTAAATATAGAGGTGAAAAGGCATACGAATCTTTTGGATACTAGGGATTAGGAATTAATTTTGCATATGACCATAAGTGGTCCACAACGACAATGAACTTACGGCTATGATCCACGGATCCCGTAACCCAATGAGTCCACAAATCAATCAAACATTGACATAGGTTTATGAACACTGGTGTTCGGATCCTCTCCACCTCCACCGAGATATTATCGTACGCTTATCCTTATTAGATATAGTAGCTAACAAAGCTAAGGATTTACTGTACTAGACCGAGAGACTCACCCATAGAATCCACTATATATCCATAATCCATCTTATGACCACTGTCTAGAAACATATACGAAACAATTCCAGGTCATTTTCCCCGTATCCCACAACCTATAGATCGGATTATGCCAGAGCTCGATATTGATTGGAGCCTTCGAGCAGCCATCCTCACCGAATGATCTATCACACCAATTTAGGTTAGGAGAGCCTTCTTTGCCTTAGATTCATTGATTTTATTAGTGCATGTCGAAGATATAAGAATGCCTAACTAGTCTGCTGTACCCCACGTATATTCCATCCCCACTAAATTTGTCTTGGCACGACCTCGAGAGGTCGGGTGCAGGAAGAGTTACTTGTAGATTCCCATGCTTGCTTGTCGCTTTTCCATCATACAAAATTGGTGAACCCAACGTGAACTTCCTACTTTACGGTTTGGAGTCATATTTCTTCTTGTTCTTCCAATTAGTATACTTTTTGTCTTTTCTGCCTCATTATCCTTCACATCGCTTCACCAACAAAATTGGTGAACTGACGTTCAGTCTTGAAACAAGCTATAGTCAAACAAATAGACAACCATCACCCTCACTTTCTACATGGGCTGATAACTATTCAAATAATTATTTATCATCTCAAACTCCACCTCAAAGGACTAGATATAGTTCATCCTTCCAAATAGAGGAGTTGGATCAGCCCACTCAAATGCGACACCCAGCCTTCGGGTCTCTAATAACATGACACTTACTGAGAATCTATTTCATCTCCTCGAGTCTTATTCAGACCACAGATCAGTAGACAGTCAGACCCACTTCCTTTTTGGATGATGAATACTTAGCACGCTTCGCTAAAAGCGAGCAACGCTTCCCAAAGCATGTATCCACCGGTATGGAGCTTACAAGTACAATCGATACTTTATTCCGGGAAAACACCCTATTCCTCCACCTACGAAATGCCCTTGGTAATGTTTGGTAAAGTAACAACCAATTCATAGTAGGGTATCATACCCTTTAACCTCGGATAATACAACAAACGCCCTCAAGGAAAAATACCTCGAGATAAGGTGGTCTGAATCGCCACCGATCGGGGTGGCGGTCGTGTAACCGCCGCCATACAGGGGTGGCGGTGGGTGTCTCGAATTTCTACACACGTCACTTTCCATAAAAACACCTAAAAACACGAAATAAAGACCATTTTGACTAAAACAAGGCCTACCCATTAGGCGCCCCACCTAAGTGACCCTATTAACACTAACATTTTCACAAATAATCCCCCATGATAAAGATTTCATCATTTTTACATTTGGGGTGTAAAAATGTTAAATCAAGAAGAACTAACACTGGGATCTCGTGGGTCGGTGTTCCACTCGTGGAGGTATGATCACTATCTCGTCACACGAACGTTTTGGCTATACTCTCATCAAAAGCTGTCACCGTGGGTCCCAGAGCTCAAAACCAATCAAATCGACACGCGCAAATGAATAGGAAAATACACCCATTTTTACATATATAGCATCTTGACTTGTTTTGAATGCCCTTTTCGCAGGTTTGGAGCACCAACGGAGGTATGTTCTTAGCCCACAAAAATGGTAAGCCCTCATTTCATATTATTTTGGTATTTATTTTTCAATTTATTTTATCTATTTGCACTTGAGTCCTCTTTTCATTTTGCAGGTAGCGGGAATTTTGGATGGCATCGTTTCGACACGCGAGCGTATCATTTATAATTTCTAACTTCCCATTTCGGGACCGCCATACTCGGACCCACCGTTTTACGCCTCTTCATGGATAAAATGCTTCTCAGGGGACAATATGTACGTACCCAAAATTGTAGGGTACCACACCACCGAACAACGTTACACGTGCCCCAATGATGATACAGTCTCCTCGTAAGGTGTTCGAATCCGGAAAATCTCTCCAAGTATGCGTTAACATCCCACATGTCCCACTTAGCCCCTACATGCTTTCTTTTGCTCTTTCCCCCTCTTTTCCTTTACTTTTGGTCTTCGGTGATGAAATCGCCACCACTGGGTGGTGGTCTCGTAACTCCGCCCGCAAGGCGCGGTCCTCAGGCCACCCCCGCTGGTGGTCCTTCACACATTTTCTAGAATGTTCTATTAGTCGTGACTCACGTAAATTTTCAACTTTTACCCACTTTTCCATCCGTTTTGCTTGTATTAATGATTTCGGTTCCCGGAATAGTGTTTTTGCATTGTTTATGGTTAAAGAGTTCAATTTGGTTTTCACCTTTGGGTAAATGGGAATTCTATAAATAGCTGGCTTGTGCTCAAGCAAAATGGCCCCTCAAATTTGCCTCTCATTTTCTCATTTCAATAGCTTAGTCTTTCCATTTTGCTTAGGAATTCATAGTTTTCATTTGTTGCATGCATGGTTAATGTTGTTTTGTTGTTAAAGCCACATAATCTTCTTGTGAAAATGTTCTTACCGTTTAATACAATCAATGAGGTAGGATAGCTCCATTGTTTAGTCAAAAGCCATTAAAGTTACAGGTTTTGTTTGTCAAAAAGGATAGTTTCAGGTTCTGGATATTTTATGTTGTATGACTCATAATAAATCCCGCTAGGAATTGCATAAGCCAAGCTTTGTTCTCTTGCGCTATCCCTCTCCTACTCGCATTATATTCAGTCTACATCCAAAGTTGCCTTTATTTCGATACCAACCTCTATTGATGCTAACATCACACACTTTTCTGGATTCACGTGAGCACGAAGGAACGAGGAGACCACACTGAGGGGACAAAGTCACACACAATCGGATTCACCACTGCTGCAGTAAAATCCAGGTTCAAGCTATCAAAGTTCTAGTTAAAACATATCAAATAGAGTAGTTAATCTCACTTTCGATATTGTCTTTTGAAGGCTGTGGGGATTGATAGTTTCGAGAAGCTATGATTCACTCCTCACTTCGAGGTAGGATTGAGAGTCTTTCAAATAGATTAGATCAGTTATTCAGTTATTTAGAATAGATTTACAACTACACACAAGCAAGTAGCTATACTCGGCTTTGCTTTGTTTGTTTTAATTTCGTTATTAGTTTAGTTGTCAATTTCTAGATATATTAAATAATTGCTCTTTCAACTCCGTTCAATAGTTTATCGAAATACAGAATTAGTTTAGTTTAAACTTATATATGTTGTGGATATACTTCGTATAATTAGTTCATTTTACTTTTAGTTAGATTTATATAGTTTCTTTCGTATGACAATCACGGGACCTAGGGAGCCCAGAGAATACGTATTCGAGCCAATCGTGCCTCAACCCAATCTTGTTACAGAAATAACTGATATAGATCATAATCTTAGAATCCAAGTCTTCCAAACAACAATAGACCTACAACAGATCAGCTCACAGTTAAGAGGATTAAACGTAGAAGACGCGACCAAGGACACACGTTTTGGATAAACCAGCCAAACTACATATTACCCTAATAAGTACCCGCATGACCGTGTAGAAGGGATTTAAAGAGAGAAAACATTTATTTGTGATCCTTTGGTCCCATAGCCAAATGTAGGAGATATCTTCATTGACATAGACACTAGCTTAAGAATTCGGTTGCCAAAACGCGATTAAAAGGTACTCGGAGAAGATTACACAACCTATTAGTCCTAAATATAGAGGCCAAAAAAGGCATACCACTCTGGATACTAGGGATTAGGAATTAATTCCGCATATGACCATAAGCGGTCCAAAACGACCACAAACTTACAGGCTATGATCCACAAATCCTGCAATCCAATGAGTCCACAAATCAATCAAACATTGACATAGGTTTGCTGACAGACGTTGGTGTTTAGATCCTCTCCACTTCCACCGATATTATCACACGCTTATCCTTATTAGATATAGCAGCTAACCAAGCTAAGGATTTTGGACTAGACTAGAGAATCACCCATAGAATCTACTATATATCTATAATCCATCTTATGACCTTGTCTGGAAACATATACGAAACAATTCTAGGTCATTTTCCCCGTATCCCACAACATATAGATCGGATTACGCCGAGCTTTATATTGATTGGAGCCTTCAAGCGGCCATCCTCGCCGAATGATCTATCATGCCAATTCAGTTTAGGAGAGCCTTCTTTACCTTAGATTCGTAGATTCCATTAGTGAGTGTCGAAGATATAAGATTGCCTAACTAGTCCATCTATACCTCCATATATTCCATCCCCACCGGTTGTCTCGGCATGACCTCGGGAGGTCGGGTGTGAGGAAGAGTTACTTGTAGATTCCCATGCTCACTTGTCACTTTTCCATCGTACACTCCCCTTAACTCCATGTTTCATCTAGGTGATGAATGTCTCTAAGAAGCTTAATAGAGACACCATAAGTCATAGGGACCTAGAACAACATCTTGAGGAGATTCCAAGACCTCCTTGGCACTTGTGACTCAACTCTTTCATCCTTCTTTTTCTCAACAACCTATGAACATATTTGAATTTCTTCAACTCCTAACTCTTTCTTAGTTGAATCTCTCTAATTCAATTTTTGTTCCCATGCCTTATCTTCCTCTTCTCTATACTTCTAGAATCCTGAAACCTCTTGATTTTTCTTAGAGGACCGTGAAAACAAAAATTGGCAATGTGACCAACATGATTATAATTATAACACACAACATCATTCTTACCTCTTGACTAGTATGAATTGAAACTCCTTCCATAATTCCATGAACCCTCATACGTGGATGACCTTCTACATTATTTATCCCTATACCAAAAACATTGTAACTATAACAACAACCATTAAAGGAATTATCATACCTTGATGCATTAGGTTTTATAACAAACCTTGTCTTCTCGTGACTTTTGAAATTGTTTTCCATATGATCTGATCCGAAAATTGAATGAATTTATTTTCTACCACGGACCCCTATAGGCTTTAAATTATTTTCTCAACTTACCCCATTAAAATCAACTTTAAGAAATGCAAGAATTAAAACACATTACACACAGGTTGATAACGGATTTTTACAGAATGCCTACATCTCTGAGTTCATCAATAGAACTAATTTATTATCCACTTTAACGACTACAATTCTAATACAATATTATAATCCAAGCATAATAATATTGAATACAAAATAGAATGAGAACCTCATTTATGTATCATATTTGATCCAAAGATTCACCTTCATGGTATAATGCCCTTACTCATGCCCTATGTCTCCCTAGGTCGTCTTCCCAGGACATGACGTCCTCTGAAAGTTGTGGTTCAATAAACCTAAAGAACAAGAACCTTCTCCACGACCACTGAGTGACAACATCTCACTTTGTAGTAAATCCAATCTTCTTTTAGAGAATACCCTATGGCTCTAACTCCAAGCTTCTATAATATCTCTAGTGAGTTGATACGACTCCCGTAGTAATGAATACATCAATGCCTCCATTGCACGATGCTAAGTTTTCTTCCAGAAACCTCCACACCCATTGTATGGTGTTAAGTCTCCAGATGTCAGCAGACTACAATCATTACCAACGAGATCAATACTGAATAAGGACCCTCCTCCGAAGCCAACATGGTCTAACAACTCATCCAATGTACTGAGGTTCTGAGCTCTACTACTTCTTTGTGCTTCTTCACGACCCTCGGCTCCATGGCATCTCCGGGCTCCATCTTGAGAAGTCTCTTAGTGAGTTAAAAATAATAACTCTGAACCATTATGAAGATGCCTATATTAGTATAATATATATAAGGGATATAGGCATAAGGGAGGTATTATATCTCCTTTATGCCTATATTAATACGATATAGGTCTTAATCGTCATCATGCCCATACTATTACGATATAGGCCATCATGCTTATATTATTACAATATAAGTGTTTTTATCTCTCCATAATGCCTATATTATAATAGGACTTACATCTCCATTGTATCGCCATAATTAGACCTTTGAACTTCATCATTTGATCTCCTCGGCTCAAGGCTTGGAGCATTTCTTCTTGAAGCTTTGAATTACGTATAGGACTACCAAATGCCTATAATAGGCCTTCATATTTTTCACTCCAAAATATGGGCCTTCATATTTTACTAAGGCCACATATTATATCATCACCTCCCTTATGCCTTTTAACTCTCCTTCTTCTCCTTTTAGCCTCTAGCTTGGGGAGCTTGCAGAGCTCCTTTGTGTTTGAATGGAGGAGGGAGGAAGTGGTTTTAGCCTTTGAGTGCTCCAAAAACTATTTAAATGGCTTATCACCATTATCCTAACCAACTGGAGGAGTTGGAAGATTTGGTTTTCATATCCTTTGAGAGGTAGTGGTTTTAAACCCCACCCCCTTTTGTGCCTAGGTTTTTCTAACCACAATGCCTCTCCACATGCATCTGTCTTTGACCCCTCCACATTGCCCTCACTGCAACTCCATGCCTTAGGCTTTGTGCTTGACCTGTCCATATGCCCACATCAACCCCTACCTCATTTCCATGACCACCATGTGTCTCTTGTCCACACCGTGTTTTTGGGTCTTTGCCACCACTTATCCACAACTATGTGGATTATCCCACATTTTTGGTGATTGCAATGTAGGAGGGCTTAATATAGCCAAGGACGTATCAATGTGTTGTGGCTTATGCCACATGGCCTATTTTGGGTTGGCCGATGCAAAATAAGGCCAACTCTCCAAGTTATGGGATGGCTCATCCCACCAATGTGAACTCATTCGCAATTTTACCAATGCAATGTAAAACTTGATACATAGCTCATCGAGTTGATGATGGAGAAAATGGTGGCAAGCCATGTGGTGGCATGAGGACCCACCACGTAGTAAATATTTTTGTAATCATTGAAGAAGAATCATGTGTCAAAGACCGAGAGGTCCACCTAAACTTGACCTATGCCCGATTCGAATATGCCACTTTTTCGTGACATGCCACTTTACGGTCCCATATATGGTTGACTTCAACTTTGACTAGCCACCATTTTCACGTATGGGCTTTATTTTCTACTTTCATATAGTCACCAAAAAATCTTATGGAGTTAGCTTCTCACCTATGGATATCTTGGAGGATTTAGGGAACTCTTTTCCTTGTAATGTCCTCCAATCACACCTCCCCAATGGGAAGGCTTTTTGTCCCAAAAAGCTTGTGAACTCCAAATCACGTTGTTGAGAAGAGATCTATGTAGTATACTACCAACTCCACAATCAAACAACCTTGATGGATCGATCTCTGGGACTTGTGGCACTTGGGCTCACTACCTCCAGTTGCCACTCGACATCTTCAAAGACCTCCATGCCTTCACAGTATGGTGCTAAGTCTCTTTCGAGAAACCTCAACACTCCCGTTGTGTGGTGCTAAGTCTATAGATGTCATTAGACAACAATGATTCATCTTCACTCTACAACATAGCTCCTAGCCTTGAGTTAATTCCATAGAATCTGAATTGGTCCTAAGGAAGCTACATGTTACATAGAGCTATGACTAATCTAATGTCTATTGTTGATGATGACTTGTCAGGTACCATCCTGCTACACACCACAAAGAGCCTCTCGCAAAGAATGAAGATGTGACCCGATGTCACGTCCATGATGATCAACTACCATTTTTTTGTACGGTCATAATGCCTCGACATAGAACAATGATCTCGAGATGACACCAAAGTGAGCTCAATTGTATGCACAAACAACTAGACAAATCTCCAAGCTTATAGATATGAGTATCCAACTGTAATAAACACTCAAAAGCTGATTAGGAGATATAATGGAGTAATCCAAATATAAATGTGAGAAAAATATTGAGTATGTTAAACCTATCCCACCAATCTAGACTCCACAAGTAAAATTCGATGCCATCACTTTCAACTCAGCCTGCACTGATCAACCTGCTTGGAGAATAACAGGTTCACCGATAAGAACAACCAGCTCTAATACCAACTTGATCCAAAAATTGACTGATTTTTTTTTTCGACCACGGACCCCTATAGGATTTAAATTCTTTTCCAAACTTACCCCATTAAAATCAACTTTAAGAATGCAATAATTAAAACACACTACACACAAGTTGATAATGGAGTTCGGAAGAATGCCTACATCTTTGGGTTCATCAATAGAACCGATTTATTATCCACTTTAATGACTACAATTCTAATACAAAATTACAATCCAAACATGATAATATTGAATACAAAATGGAACGAGAACCTCCTATATGTATCAGATTCGATCTAGTATTCACCTTCATGGTACAATTCCCTATGGATCCCGATTAGTCTTTCATATGTAATTACAACATCCTATGGCTCCCCAGGTTGGTCTTCTAGACATGACGTACTCTGAAGTTGTGGCTCAATAAGCCTGAAGAATAAGAACCTCCTCCATGACCACCAAGTGACAACATCCCATCTTATGTAGCATATCTCATCTTCTTTTACAAAATACCCTATGGCTCTAAGTCCATGCTCCGTAATATCTCTGGTGATTTGATACGACTCCCGTAGTAATGAATACCTCAATGCCTCCATTGCACGGTGCTAAGTTTTCTTCCAAAACCTCCATGCTCCCATTGTGTGTTGTTAAGTCTCCATATGTCAACATACTACAATCATTTCCAATGAGATCAATACTGAATAAGGACCCTCCTTCAAGCCAATGGTCTTATGACTCGTCCAACATACCGAGGTTCTGAGTTCTACTCTTCTCTGTTCTTCTTCACGACCTCACTCCATATCGTTTCTAGGCTCCAGCTTGAGAAGTTTCTCGGTGAGTTAAAAATAATAACTCCTGAACCATTATGAAGATGCCTATATTAGTACGATATAGGTCTTATATCTCCCTTATGCCTATATTAATACGATATATGTCTTAATCATCATCGTGCCCATACTATTATGATATAGGCCCTAATGCTTATATTATTATGATATAAGTGTTTTTCTCTCTCCATGACACCTATATTATAATAGGACTTACATCTCCATTGCATTGCCACAATCACACCTTCGAACTTCATCATTTCTTGTCCTCAGCTCGAAGCTTGGATCATTTCTTCTCGAGATAATTCTCGGAGCTTTGACTTTCCTATAAGACTTACTAAATTCCTATAATATGCCTTCGTATCTTTTTCTCCAAAATATAGACCTTCATATTTTACTAAGGCCACATATTATATTATCACCTCCCTTATGCCTTCAAACTCTCCTTATTCTCCTCAGCTCGTGCTTGGGTGAGAGCTCCTTTAGCTTAGGAGGATCTTACATAAAGCTAGAATGAGCTTGTGTGTTTGAATGGAGGGAAGAAGTGACTTTATAGAATTTAAGTTCCCAAAACCTATTTAAATGGCTTATCACCATTATCCTAACCAACTCAGTGAGTTGGCCAAGTTGGTTTAAGCACTTGGTTCGGAGGGGAGAGGTAGTGGGTTCAAAACCCTTGCCCCCCCTTTGTGCTTGGGTTGGTTTTCCGACCATCGACACCTTTGGCATGTGGTATTATGTCACCCCACCTACACCTTAGGTTCTTCGCCGACATGTACACGTTCCCACATCGACCCCCTACCTTGCTGCCATAATTGTCATGTGTCTCATGTCCAAACTATGTTGGCCGGGTCTTTTCCACCTCTTATCCACAACTATGTGGATTATCCCACATTTATGGGGAATGCAATGTAGGAGGGATTAATATATCCCAAGACGTATCGATGTGTTGTGGCTTAGGTCACGTGGCCTATTTTTCTCGGTTAATGCAATAAGGCTAGCTTATCGAAGTTATAGGATGGCTCATCCCACCAATGTGAACTTGACCACAAATCCAGCAATACAATGCAAAACTTGATACATAACTCAATAATGCATAACTCAATATCACTTGAAATAGCTCAATTTATAGCTCATCGAAATGACTGATGGAGAAGAATGGTGGCAAGCCACATGGTGGCCTGAGGACCCACCACGTGGCAATTATTTTTGTGATCATTGATCAAGGATCATGTGTCAAAGACCAGAGGACAACCCAAACTCAACCTATGCTAGATTAAATTCTCCACTTTGTTTTGACTCATCAATTGACCCGATCCCATCTAGGGTTGACTTCAACTTTAAATAGCCACCATTTTTACACATACGGGCTCTGTTTTCCACATTCATATAGTCACCAAAAACATTACGGAGTTGGCTTCCAAACTCTTATGATCTTAGGGATTTAGGGAGATCTTGTCTTTGTAATATCCTCTGAATCATGATCTTCCTAAGAACTTGGACTAGTAACCTCCTTACTCTATGTAGCATCTTCTTAAATCAACTCTTTTCCTTTTAGGTTCTCCTGTAACACTAGACCAATCATGTCTCCTATAATATATTGACTATCCAAAATCATCTAGATCCTTGGAGCTCTTATCAAATCTCTGAAATGATCTTTCCTTACTAGATGCCTCAATCAATTCTTCCCTTAGAGACTCAATCTCTCTCTCATACTTGATGCACTCTTCTTCCTTAGATTTTAGGCTTGTTGATGTAGTATCTACTTGAGCTTCTAACTATTTGAGAATATCTTAACACTCTTCAGGTGTTATCCAAATGTTTCTCCTCAAGAATATGGATCATGTATTCATAATCCTTAACTTGTGCTTTTAATTTCTTGTTCTTATTCTTTGCATGTTTCAATTATTCTAAGACACCCAACAACTCATCTTAAAACTCTTATTCATCTTAATTCATACATGAGCCTCCAAATATAGATCCTTCATTCTCGAAATCCTAGCTCCTTTGGCCATGAATAGGAATTTATTTCCAACCTCTCTATGATCAGATTCAGAACTAGAATTAGAATCATAAGCATCACTACTTACCTATGATGAGCTAGTAATCCTCCTTAGAATAGAAGCTTCTCTTGGACTTTTTCTTGTCCTTAACCTTCCTAAACTTCTTACTCTTATCAGACTTGTGGTACTTCTTATCATCATCGTGATCATCATCATGTTATTTTCCCTTACGATTTGGAGGGCACTTTTTAAAAAATGTCGAATCTCTCCATAGTTGAAACACTTAACATAAACTTAAATTATACTTACATGAACCTATTTTCAACTTCCTAGAAAACATAAAAATAAATTCATCATCATCAATGTCAGAGATATCATCATCTAATATCTTCTTACCTTTTAATTCTTATCAACTTTGAAGGTTTTTTTATCCACACTTATCTTCATCTCATAAGCAGTCAAGATACCATGGAGTTCATCCATCAACATAGTACTCAAATCTTTGATTCTTCTATAGCTGAGACTTTAGGATAAAATTTAGGAGTGAGAGATCTCAACACCTTATACACCACCACATCTTCTTTCACATATTCTCCTAATCCTTTAATGGTATTGACAATTTGATCAACTCTGAGAAGATATGCACCAATGGTTTCATATTATTTCATCTTTTTCAAACCGCTCCTATAGGTATGTAGATTTCCAAATTCACCTTGGAATCACCTTCATAGATCACTTGTAACTTTTCCCACATAGTTTTTGAGAAAATGGAATGTAGCTCGAGGTTGAGAGTAGTGTGGAAGGTTTGGGCACACAAACATAGAGCGCACAAGAGAGCACAAAATTATAACAAAATACGGTGCGCTCAAGAGAAGTTGGAAAACAAGACTTAGCCAATTTTGCGGTCAAGGCTATTTTTGGAGTGTGAGTGTTGAGAACGCAAAGGCATTAAGAATTCTAGTTCACACAAAGCTATTTTGGTAGTTGCAGCAATTTAAGCATGTTGGGAATTAGGGATTTGTGGAATAGTGCTATGATTAAATAACAAACCCAATCATGCACACAGGATCTTAACAATTCCCCATAATCTACAGTAGTGGAAGTATAAACTAGAATAATCTAAATTAAAACAAAATACACACACATAACACAACATGTACCATGGTTCACCCAATGTGGGCTACGTCCACCAAAGATAGAGATCTCATATATATAATACAATAAGAGTACAAACTAACTCTTCAAATACAAGAGTACAATACATCTCTCATAGAGTATCTCTTCTCCATCTCTAAACGGATCTCCATGAGTGCACTACAATTGTGCCTCCAAACACCACCAACAGATCTCACATAACCAAGAACTATTGCATCTTTGAACTGCTACCAAGTTCTTTGTGGATCTGCAACAAGACCTCTCACATGGGTCTACCATATGTGCAACTATGACTATGCACCAAGAAGTAAGTCTGTCTCTCCATCACTTTGCATAACCTGTGCAAACATGAAGACAACCTCCTCTACAATATCTAGATCTACATGGATCTATAATACAATATCTCACAACAACTTGTGGATCTAACAATATAAGACTAGATCTACATGGATCAACAATACATCATGATCTCATGGATCTACAATACAAGATCTCACCAACATGTGGATCTACAAGAAGAAAATCTATGTGCTTTACATACTATACAAGCCATTATAATGAAAATAATTATACAAAGAAAATACAGTAGAAGATGTTACCCTCTTCTCACCATTCAAATGTACCTGCTATTTCCTTTTGTCTAGCTCCTTTCATGGAGACTTTGTCTTCATGTAACCTGTTCTTTCTTTCTCTTCTTCTTCTTCTTTGTCTTCATCCTCTCAATCTAGGAGAATTAAGGATCTAATTCAATCCTTCTCTTAATTCACCTTCTAAACCCTAGCTTTTATGCTTATATAGTCGTATATAAACTTAGGGCACTTAGCCATGCAATTACAAACAATAAATCTACTTTAATGCTAAAAATAGATATAATTCACGAAAGTTAATTAAAACATACATCGCATTAACACGATGGTTACCGTGATGGTTACATCGACCGATGGTAGTTTCATCTACTCGACCAATGGTAGTTAATATGTTGACCGATGGTGGTTCTTATGCTGACCGATTAATATGTTGACCGATGACGGTTAATATGTTGACCGATGATGGTTAATATGTTGACCGATGCTTGATTACTTATGTAAACCAGCCACATGTAATGCATGCTATCTATGAAGCAATTCAACTCCATAACCTAACAATCTCCCACTTGGAGATAAATTGCTAAACCTATATACCTGTACCTATACATCACTGTCCTCTACACACCGTGAAGACCATCTATTCTTTCCTTCAACAATTCTCTCAAAAATAAAACTAGGAAGATCAAACCATCTTCTCAAATTAAGAAGATAAAAACATGACTTACCAAAGACCTGCACAAAGCTACTACTGATTCGTGATAACCGAGCTATCCATACATCAAGCTCCCACTGAATCATAACACCAAGCCTCTCATGCAGCCAAGCCATCATGACTAACACACCTGCAAGAGCTCCCACTCAAACTGAAGTACTGAGCTTCAACTACAACCATAGCCATACCATAAAACCAACCATGTTCTCCATCTATCTATCCATGTCTCCATGCAACCACCAATGCAACTGTCTAAAGACAAATCAAATTGGAATATGCGAAAGCAAAACAAGATCCCGGGTAAAAAAATAGCCCTAATGAGTTCTACATGCAACAATGGGTGATCAATCCACAAACACCTACATAACTCAAAGAAATCCAAACATTGCAATCTGCAAATCCAACCTGCATAAACAACTAGCATGTCCAAGACATTCATCTATAGATAACATACCTATCAAGGAGTAACATAGTAATAAGAGGAAATACAAACATCCTCTACTCATGCTCAAGGCATCTAAATTGTGCTCATATGCATCCACGTGAAAATCAAACATCTGCATCATCATAGACTCACAAAACTGAATCTATCTATTGTCCTCTCAAAATTTCCCCTCTTTTGAAAGTCAAAATTGTAAAATTTTGAGTTAACACCTTTTTCTGATGTTCTGGTAAGAGGTAAAGTCATAAAGTTAGGAAAATTCTGCATTTTTTGAGTCATTTGTGTGATTTGCGGGTCTGTCGGACATTTTTGTCCCATGTGTCCCAAGTTCACTTGGGCTCCCTATTCGCCGATCAGGCCGCTTCATCCGAAATCTATTTTCTTGTGGGCCAGTCGAACTTTTGTTCCAACTGTCCCAAGTTCACTCGGGCTCTCTGTTCCCGAAACACCCACGTCGGCCGCATCGTGTAATTCATGTACCTTCGTCCCTCATGTCCCAAAAGCATTTGAGCATTTTGTCCCCACATCACCCACATCGGCCGCATCGCGCTTTCGCGTCCCGCGTGTCCCAAACGTACCAAAGGCCATCCGGGCTAATTTTTCCTACTCTTCCCGATGCTTGCTTTTTGAGTTGGTGGATATGAATTTAACACGCATTTATGACCTTCTCTCTCCTAAACGGCTATTTAATAGACTACCCCCTTGCATTTTCACACACTGCTTCTCATTGTCATTTTCTCATTGCTCTTGCGATTGAAATCCTTGCTCGCGTCCCCATTTCCCTTGCATTTTTCATTTCGGATTCAAACTGTGAATTTGCCTTTCCAAACACTCTCAGTATGAAGATTAAATTCCAAGGCCGGAGCAGGTTTCCCCACTTGAGTCTACCATTCCCGATATCGGGGATAGTGAAGTTCGTCACCTGGACTTCACCGATTTTTGGACCAGGTTGACAGACCCGAACCCTTCTCCAATGGCACAAATGATTAATGATAGCGGTTTGGCATTTGCTGCTGGTTTTCCCATCTCAGTGCAATGTGCAGACATGGTACTTACTGCGGGGGCTCACTTCAACCCCGGCTCAAAAAAATTAACAAATATACATGGGGAGCTCATCGCCAAGCTTGACACTGCCACCATTGTTGCTGCCCTAAAAATCCCAGAAATGGACAACTCTATTGTGATTTCCCAAAACCAAGCACAGGCACTCTTTGACCAAGATAGTGAAAAATACAAGGCCAGAGTGGCAAAGTCATGGCTTAAGAACCCTAAGAAAGGGCATCTCATTTATCCAAAGCTCTGTTCAGGTCTGATTTCAATGAGGAGTTGTCGATTTCATAATCCTGTTAGCACGGGTCATGGGCTTGCCCTCTACTAACGAGTTTCACTTCTGGATGTGCCCGCTCATCAACATTGTGTGTGAGGGTACTCAGAGCATCAATTGGGCAGAGATTATCTACATGAACTTGATAAATCAGCTATCCAATGTGCAGCATACTAAGAAGTTCTACATGACTTCTTATCTGATGTATACCCTTGCAAGTGTAATTCTTCAAGATAATGGTTTGGCTTCACCTACATTGATGCTCAAAAAGATGATCCCATATATGATTCTTTGCCCTCGGTTCACATTGAACACTAGCAATCACAATTTCGAAGAATGAATGATGTTTTCACCATGTATATTGTAAGACTTCTAACAGTGAAAGTGACACTACCTTTGCAAGAGATTCTCGGATGAAGCCATGAGCCTGATAGCGAAGTACGGAGCTTACTTCATTCAGTTCAGAAGATTCTCTTATATCAGGCTGGCAGGCTATGAGAGCACCCCTCTCAAGCTCCCCATGTTCTGTAATGACAAAATGGCCTTGATTGAGGTATGCAGGCAATTAGACAAATTACACAGAACTTGTAGAGATAAGAAAATCACTGGTCTACACTTCCCCATATCTTTGGGGAACTACACATGCAAGATGGCTCTGGATGCCCAAAACATAGAAAGAGCCCTAGCTGCCATCACTGTCCATTTCTTCAAGCCCGAACTTGCTTCGATTTGAAGAAGTTTATTGAACAGAATCTCATAATCAATTACCATCATAGGGCAGACACTGAAGATTATTGGGTTGACTATGCAGATGATTTTGAGGCAAGGAGGAGACATTATGGTAGGTTTCCCCTTCAGCTAATACAGGAGCTTAACTTGTATCAAATCCCTGAAGGGTTGCAGGATGACAACACAGACCTGTTATCATATGAGTATGAAACCATAATCAAGCATACTCCTATAGAGGACATGGATTGGTTTAAGAAATAAAAATATGATTTGGCCGAGATCCTAGCTCCTATCCTAGTAAGAACCAAATTATGGGTGGGAAGAAAGATTCGTGAGCTAAGAAAACAGGAGAATCCTCTTCTAAAGACACTTCGACACCAAGGAAGGAGGAACAAACACCCGATTCGAGAGGTTCTATCATGAGACTCCTCCTGCCTCATTAAGTAAAGGACTGCATCCTCCACTCCTTCCTCCTATACTCAATTCTATCAAAAGAAGGTGAAGGAGGTTAAGAAAGAGCCCATTGAAGAGTATCCTCTGCCAAAGCATTTAGAAGCGACCTCTGGGCCGAGAACATCATTGTTCTCGGTGAGAGTGAAGATAATGAAATACCAACTCCTGCGATGAAATCGAGATGCTTGAGAACCCCAATGGATACAGAGAAAGAAGTTCAAAGCTTGACCCCTACTGAGCCTCTAAGCACCATTGACTCCCTATTCTAAAAGCCTTAGCTGCCCCACTCACATCTCAACTGGAAGCAATAGTACATACTTTGAGTACTTTGAGTTCCCTTTCTCTTGGTCCTCTTGCCCCCCTTCTTCTTCCTCCTCCTATTTTACATGGGTACAACCTTTTGTTGATAGTAGGAAGAGGAAGTCCTCTTCTCGTATCTCAGGACCCAACTTTGATGTTGTGGTAGCCTTGTTGGGCACTACTCCTTCTGCTCCTCTGCCAAGAAAGCCAGGACCACTTCAAGAATAGTATCTGATGCCCAAGGTCAGTAATTCCTGGAGATAGCTAAGCCCAAGGTTGATAAACCAGAATAGGATTTGCAGGCTTTTGATCTAGAACTTTCAAGGATCTCAATGGGAGAGTCTACCCCTGAAGGTGAAATACACAACCTTCAAGAAATAGTCACCAGGGTCATTGGGAGGGTGGAAAAAGGGCAGCAAACTATAGAGCAGCTTGGAGGAGTAGGCTCAAGTGCTTTCAAGTTTCATTAATTTGTTGTTATCTAAAGATAAAGTTTTAGATCCCATGCCCCTGACTTCTCTTCCACCACCTGTGATCCTCAGTCAAGATGAAGTTCAGAGCATCAAGGACATACATAAGTACTCCATATATGGGAGGGCTATGGATGCCATGGTGGATGACATGCTTGTTGCAAGGTTGAATTTCATTGGTGAGGCCTTCAAGATCAATGAGAAGGTAAATAATCTGCAGAAAGCTCTCCTCCACCATTGGAAATATGGATAAAGAGCTCAAACTATGGAGCAGCTGCATATTATATCTTCACCTCATGGGCAAAGCCCGATGAAAACCTTTTGATGGCAAACCGGTCTTTGATGATGTAAAAGATAATTTGTCAAAATCATGGGTTTTTCAAAGTAGAATGGAAAATCAAAGTGTTGGGAGAAGCCTTAGGAGAATTAAGGAATAGCTGGCATAAGGGAGAAGCTTTCAAGACTTTGGTAATTGCTGCTTTCAAGGATATTCACTACCACCTCCAAGATGAGACCTCAGGTGTGCCTCTCTCCCTACAAGAAATTAAAGCTCAATTCAGAGCTTTTGGTAAAGAAAATTTGTTCAAAGAGGACTCCATCACTAAGGAAAAGATGAAGGAAATCTACTCTCTCCAGTCTGCCATTGAAGAAGCAAACAAGGAGTATCATACGCACATCGAATTCGACAAAGAGATGGAGAAATGTCTCGGATCTTGGACCCAGGCTACTACCAACACATCAGTTCCATGTGGCAGGGACATAGCAGAGGCTTTGAAAAGGTTTAGATAGTGGATCCTCAAGTCAATGGGCCCTCCTAATCATGAACACTTGTCTTCTCCTCCTGACTTCTCTTCCTCTTTCTCTTCTCATCTCAGATTTATTGTAATTAGTTGGGGTTTTGCATTAAGCATCCCTTTAACTAAACATTCTAGTTAAAAGAAGTAGTTACCAGGTGTAACTGATTTGTAAAATTATATATTGGGCTCTCTTCGCCATTTTGAAGGGTTGGAACTTGGATTATTTTGGAAAGTGTAAAGAGTAATGAAAATCAATACAAAAGTATTTCCTTTCTTTGTTCATCTGATCCTGTTATTCGTTGTTATCCGTTGAATACTTGTTGAATCATTTGTTTACATTATGTCAAGAAACTTTGTGTTCTTGTAGATGTTGCTTCTAGAACTTTGTGTCTTTGTAATAACATCTTACTGATTCAAATGCAAATGGTTTTGTTCCTAATCATTTTTCTCTGGCACATATAAGGAATTATTTTGTTATCTATAGTTCTGGAAAATGCCTTCCTACTCATTTCCACTACTTCATTCCTATGTGCTTTTGCATTGGTAATCCATTTTATATTAAAACACTTTCATGACATCCCGCCCACGTTGAAACTATGCATTGTATATATGTAAATAGGTTTTTATTTTGAATAAGGAGCCTCTCCCATTAAAGAGGAGGGACTTCTTGTCCCGACTATTGTTCTCAATGAGGTCCTTTTTTATGACCAGCACTATCCACATGTATAAACTCACCTATACATCCATCCATATCATCACTCTCTAAAATCTTCAAGTCTCGCCACCGAATAACTCCAATGTACCGAATATAAATTATGTGCTCATCAATGTCAATAAAAACAAACCATGTTAAACCATGCAACTAATACCAAGTGCAAATACCAACATACATGTCATCAACATACTACACAAACCAACCAAGATGAAATCAAAACAAGGGCACCATCTAAAATGGTAAATAAAAATTGTTGTCAAACCTATGACCAAACTGACCACGGTTACCAGATGACCGACCACGGTTAACCATAACCGACACCGGTCTCTATAACTAACATATTTTCTCCTTTTTCACCCTTCAAACTTTGAAAATTGCTCTATCATCTAAAACCAACTGAATCAACCATCAACTGTCATCCCTAAGGAATATCTAGACACCACAAAATAATCTAGAAGTGACATCACAAAGCAATAAACTCAATATACCTGCATAATCCATGATTGCCCTCTAAAACCAACTAGTGCCTCTGCCACTATGTATAGTAGCAATCTCCTCTCACTCTGCATGTGCATCATGTATCCAATCCTGCAATGCCAACAACCATGGCTTGCTCCCACCTGAAATTCCGCACTGCCTCACCTCTAACACCAAGCTCAAAAGCTAATATGTCAGTGAGAAATAAAACCAGATGAAAGAACTATAAAATTGATTCCCTTTCTTATCAAAGAATACTTCTACATCACAGAAGTTTGGACTTCTTGTGAAGTAGGTGAATCAACTTCTTTTCATCATGTACTCAACATCTTTCATTATCTGCAACTGTGTCTAACCATGACTTTTCATTGAAGATCTCATCCTTAGACTAGATATCCTTGTCCTCAAGATTCCACACAACCGGAAATAAAAGTCAAACAACACCCAAAACATGGTGTAAATCTGTGCACACTATCCAAAATTAATATCAGTTGCTTCAAATGAAAGAGATAAAACATGAACCATATAGAGATACCTGACCCAAAGTCTCAATGGACTAACCAAGCCAACTCTATCCTCTTTCTGATCCAAACCATGAAGTGATCTAGCATCGTTTTTGCCTGTACACACTGTGCCAGAAACCTGATCCTCCAAAATAGGACACTAAATCAATCATGCCCTCTTCTACTGTAAGAAACCATGTGCAAACTTGTTTCACAAAGACCTACCATGGTTCCCTGATCAACATCGATCTTCAGCCAGTAGGAACTAAGACAATGCCAAAAATGCATAGGTCACCAAACCAGGTGCCTACTCCGACCAAAGTTGATAGTTGTGTTGAGCCAGTCATTTCAAGAAGCACCCAACCTTGCACAAAAACTTAACAAAGCAAACATACATGCAATAAAAATTGCACCAAGATGAAACACATCACCTTACCAGCACCAAAATACTCAACCACATCTCAAAATGAAAAACATGCTTCTCTGATGGAAACCCCATCTTCGTTCTATGCTATTATATTTAGCTTCTCTAATGAATCCCATGCATCTAACTGCACAAAAGGATGCATAACTGCTCCTTTTCTCATTCTCAGATCTAGATCTGCAATCCCAAACATGCATGTGTAACCAAAATAATATAAGCACTTGCAATACCAAGATAAAACCATACCTCAATAACCGGATTTGCAATCTGACCAATATGCTTGTGCCTCCAAGAACCAGGGACACCTCAACAAACAAGATACCTTCCATGCATCTTCTCAATTCTTCAAATCTGTGATTTTTGTTTATAACTAGGCTTTCCTGCAAATGAATGACCACAAGATCACCCTATAACCGACCATGGTCACACTCTGCCGATGCCATACACATTCTACGGTTGCCACTAAAGCGCGCCGGTAAATAATATGGTCACTGTACTTTCAAGCAACCTTACTCTTCCAACTCCCACTTGAGATCGAATCTCTTCCTGTGATCTCCACATCAGGAAAAACAAACCCTACTCACATAAACCTATCAGTAAACCACTAACAATATACTGAAGCAAAACCTTGCTCTGAAATAACCAAGCTAACCAAGCTCTGATACCAGTTGTTGGGAATTAGGGACTACGGAATAGTGCTATGATTAAATAACAAACCCAATCATGCACACAGGATCTTAACAATTCTCCAAAATCTACAATAGTGGAAGTATAAACTAGAATAATCTAAATTGAAACAAAATACACATACATAACACAGCATGTACTATGGTTCACCCAATGTGGGCTACATCCACCAAAGATAGAAATCTCATATATATAATACAATAAGAGTACAAACCAACTCTTCAAATACTAGAGTGCAATAAATCTCTCCAAGAGTATCTCCTCTCCTCCATATCTCTAAACGGATCCCCATTAGTGCACTACAATTTTGCCTCCAAACACCACTAACTGATCTCACATAACTAGAACTACCGCATCTCTCGAACTACTGCTACCAAGTTCTCTATGGATCTGCAACAAGACCTCTCACATGGGTCTACCATATGTGCAACTATGAATATGCACCAAGAAGTAAGTCTGTCTCTCCATCACTGCATAACCTGTGCAAACATGAAGACAACCTCCTCTACAATATCTAGATCTACATGGATCTATAATACAAGATCTCACAACAACTTGTGGATCTAACAATATAAGACTAGATCTACATGGATCAATAATACATCATGATCTCATGTATCTACAATACAAGATCTCACCAACATGTGGATCTACAAGAAGAAACTCTATGTGCTTTGCATACTATGCAAGCCATTACAATGAGACAATAATTATACAAAGAAAATATAGTAGAAGATGTTACATTCTTCTCACCATTGAGATGTACCTGCTATTTCCTTCTGTCTAGCTCCTTTCATGGAGACTTTGTCTTCATGTAACCTGTTCTTTCTTTCTCTTCTTCTTCTTCTTTGTCTTCATCCTCTCAATCTAGGAGAATTAAGGATCTAATTCAATCCTTCTCTTAATTCACCTTCTAAACCCTAGCTTTTATGCTTATATAGTCGTATATAAACTTAGGGCACTTAGCCATGCAATTACAAACAATAAATCTACTTTAATGCTAAAAATAGATCTAATTCCCGAGAGTTAATTAAAACATCGTCGCACAGGTAACCGGCGATGGTTACTCGACCGATGGCGCTTCATCTCAACCAATGGCGGTTCATCATTCACAACCAATGGCGGTTAATATGTCTGACTTGACCGACGTCGGTTATTATCTTGGACCGATGCGGTTAATATGTTGACCGACGCCGATTAATATGCTAACCGACACCGATTCATTCTTGTGTAAAACCAACCACATGTAATGCATGCTATCTATGAAGCAATTCAACTCCATAACCTAACAAAGCGCCATGCAAATTTTTGGTCTAATAATAGAATCTATACTTAAAGTCAATTTTGGAAGATATATGATTAGTAGTTGCATGTTTTGTATTCTCTTGTAAAGGTGCATGGCTATTTTTAGCATGTAGCCTATTTTTGGAAAGGTGCATGGGTGGTGAAGGAAATTCCCCACCTTTATATATAGGTATTTGTTAGAGTAGGTATTTACCTTAGCTCATGTTCACCTAGGTATTTTATTTACCTTTATTGTATTTATCTTCACCCACTTATGTGTGTGGATATTTCTTTTTATTTATTTAGATATTGGGGGATATTATCTAGTCGTTAAGTATAGTTCTTTCCTTGATCTATGGTATTGACTAGTTCTTTCCTTGATCTATGGTATTGACTAGATCCTTGATGTCTAGTTCTTTCCTAAATCTATGGTCTTGACTAGTTCTTTCCATGATTTATGGCTTGATCTATGACCTTGACTGGTTCTTAGATTGTTATTCCTTGCCTATATAAGCAAGGCCCATTCTCATTGTATTTCATTGAGTTCCATAATAATATATGATATTGTTGTTCATTTGTTTGCAAAGATTTATGTAAAGTTATTCTGGTGAATTGTTTTCATCTTATTGATCATGGTGTTTGATTAGCATCTGCTTTTCTTGGCTTGAGTACGATCCCCGGTTATCATTCTTTTTATGGTATCGAGCAGAGATTGTTGTTGACATCCGTCTGTAAGTTTTATTTTGTAAATAAATTCTTTATATATTCATATATTCAGGTTTTGTCCGTATTTTTTTGTTGTACATTTTTATGGAAAACAGAGACTACCATTGGATTCTTGGGTGGGAAAACCCTAAGATCAACTATAAACTCGGCCATTTAGGAGGCAACTTCGCTTTTTTGGTTTTTTTGTTGCGCAGAGAAGCACATTAGTTATTTCGTGATTCGTGCCAAGCAACAAAAAAATTAAAGCATAATATTGAAAAGCTTGTAACTTTTGCTTGGTAACTCGGTTTGAGTGCCATTTTTACAAAAGTGTTTATTTTTCCATTCTATTTCCATTGGAAATATTTATTTTTAAATAGCACTATAATTATAAAGTGCCATATTGTAATATGCACTCATTATAAAGTGCCAAAATCTAGGGGGCTTTTGTTGCATTGATTGGGGTCTTGTAGCATTTCTTGGTTCTTACATTTCATCTATCCAAAGGCTTTTTTTTAAAATGGCATCTACTTCTACATTAGATCATGTTGAGACATTAACAACACATAATTACCACACATGGAAACCAAGAATGGAAACAATAATTAAGCGGAAAGGATTATGGGCTTTAACTTCTTCAGAACAACCAGTGTTCACTAGAGAATATGAGAAATTTTAGTACTAGTGCAAATTTGATGAGTGTATGGGTTTGATAGGAACTTATGTAAGTGATAGTCTTTTATTTCATTTAGAAAAATGTGACTCTCCTTTCAAAATATGGGAGAAATTAGAGGATTTATTTAGTAAGGTGGATCATATGAGAGCCATACAACTTGAAATTGAGATCACCTCTCTTAATCCTGAAGATTTTCCAACAATTATAAACTATCTTACTAAGTTCAATCATTTGTTAACATAGTTGAAGGGGAGTGGAAGAGATAAGAAAGATGAAGAGTGTGTTTACTTGATTCTATCCAAGTTGAGAGGACCATTCCAAATTTTTATTCTACATTTTCTCTAGCATGGATGCCTTAGGTGAAACATTCAAAATGCCTAACTTAGAAACATTTTGTGAAAGACTTACTAGGGAAGAATCCAAATTGTCTCACTTTGAGTCTTCCACCTCTCAAAAGGCATTAGTTGAATCTAATCCTAAGGGCAAGGGAAAACTAAATATTAAAACCAAATCCACCCCTTCTCCATCTCAAATGCTCCTAAACCCAAAGAAAACAACTCAAAACCCAAAGAGTCTTCTAAATCCAAGAATAAGTCTAGTCATTCATGTTCTTTTTGTGGGGGTAATAATCATGAAGAACATAGGTGTTATAAGCGAATGCAAGCCTTAGAGGATGCAGTCAAGAAACACAAAAATTTATCTCTACTCCACCTCCTTCTAATCAGAATGGCAAAGTACTTAATGTTATTAGAGATCTCAGTCACCACTTGCAGACAATTAGGTTATAGATTTTGGTGCTTCTCATCACATGACTTCTTCCAGGAGTCTTTTGTTTCTCTAGGTTTGAGTTCTACTTCCAAAATTGAGGTTGGAGATTCTTCCTTTCTTTCTGTTAAAGGAAAAGGTGATATACAACTTGATGGTGGCAGTATCTAAGATGCACTATATGTTCCTAACATCACTAAAAATTTGCTTTCTGTATATCAAATTTGTCATTCTGGTCAAGGAAAATAGTGACTTTTACACCACGTGGAGCAAAAGTACGAACTTTGTTGGAGCCTCATTCACTAGTTGCTCAGGGTATTGTTGATCATAGTTCTAGACTATATCACTTTGAGGGTTTTGATGACACTTCTTCTATAGGGACAGATTGGTTTCTCATGCAGATTCAGAGAGTAAGACTTTGGCATGAAAGATTTGGACATCTCAATTACAAATATTTGAAGGAGTTGAGCACTCATGGTATGGTAGATGGTCTTCCTAGAGTTTCTTGTCTTGAGGAGTTTTTCATGGTTGTGCATTAGGGAAACAACACCAAGATCATTTTCCTAAGAATTTTTCTAAGAGAGCTTCTTCACCACTTGAGCTTGTGCATAGTGACTTGATGGTTTTTACTACCCCATCTTTCAATGGAGCTAAGTATGCACTTACATTTATTGATAATTTCTTGAGGCGTACTTGGGTCTATTTTATCAAGTAAAAAAGTGATGTTTTTCACACTTCAAAGTCTTCAAGGCTTTGGTCGAAAACAATCTTCTAGTGGCATAAATAACCTTCAGTCTGATAATGGGGGAGTACTTCAACAATGAGTTTTCTGATTCTTGAAACTTAAGGCATTATTCACCACATTCTATTCCTCATACTCCACAATAGAATGGCTTAGCAAAAGGAAGAATAGAACTTTGAAGGAAATGGCTAATTGTATGATGCATTCTAGAGATTTACCTCCTATCTACTGGGAAGAAGCAGTTAATTGTGCTAACTACATACGAATCACACACCACATAGAGCACTTGAGCATTTGACTCCAGAGGAAGCTTGGTCCAACACTAAGCTAGATGTCTCATTTTTTTGAGTCTTTGGGAGCCATGCTTGGGCCTTTGTGCCAAAGAAGAAAAGGAAAGATTTGGATAAGAAGAGCAAACCCTTGATCTTTGTAGGGTATTGTGAGGACATGAGAGCTTATCGACTTTTAGATCCTGATACTCATGATGTTATTTTTTGAACACATGTTCAGTTTGATGAGTGCTTCACTCCTCATGATTCTTCATCTTCTTCCATGCCTTCTTCTTCTTCTTCATCTCATCTTGAGGATCCTTTCTTTGAGGAGGTTGATGAGGAGGTTATAGATGTCATTGAGGATCATATTCCCACTGATGTTGTCACTATGCCTAAGTGGGCTCGTACTATAGTTTCTGAGGCAACACCTTTCATAGAGGATCTTCCACCCACTAGGAATTATCATGCACATTCTACATGTTCTGGACTTTTGTGTCAGGTAGTTTATAAGGATCCACAGTCTTTTCAAAGGCTCATGGGATATAGGAGTGGGATGATGTGATGGCAGCTAAGTATTCTTCTTTGATGAAGAATCATACTTGGGATTTGGTATCTCTTCCTAAAGGAAGAAAGATGGTTAGGTGTAAGTGGGTATACCAAACCAAATACGCAGTGATGGGTCCATTGACAAGTATAAGGCTCGTCTTGTTGCAAAGGGTTTTTCACAAGTTGAAGGTATTGATTACTCTAAGACTTTTGCACCCATTGCCAAGATGGATTCTATACGCCTTGTACTTGCTATTGTTGCATCACAGGGGTGGCCCGTATACCAGATGGATGTGAAGAGTGCCTTTTTACATGGAGATCTACAAGAGGAAATATACATGGAGCAGCCAGCTAGATTTTTCAGATTCTTCTCTTGTTTATAGGCTCCGAAGGTCTCTCTGGTCTCAAACAAGCCCCTCGGGCTTGGTATGAGAATATGGATTCTTTTCTTCTATCTACTAATTTTTTTTTTCATTTCCACTCCATCATACAAGTGTATCTCCAACATGTTGGTGAGGATATTGTGATACTTGTCTTGTATGTTGATGATCTATTACTTACTGGCAGCTCTTCTTCCCACATTTAGACTATTCAAAGGGCTCTTTCTACACAATTTGACATGATAGATCTTGGGTTATTGCATTATTTTCTTAGATTATAGATTTCTCAAATAGATTCAGGGATTCATTTGAGTTGGAAAAAGTACACCCATGATCTTCTTCAATGCTTTGATATGGCTGATTGTAAGCCAAGTCCATCTCCTTTTCATTCTGGGTTACTCTTACTTCCACATGTACCACTCCACTTTGTGATCCTACATTGTATAGGCAGTTGGTTGGGAGTCTCATGTACTTGACCCATACTCACCTTGATATTTCATATGTAGCAGGGCTTGTATCTCATTTTGCACATTCTCCTCATAATAGTCACTGGCATGTTGCTAAAAGGATTTTGCACTATTTAGGGCACTTCCCACTTTGGCCTCCACTACACTAGGGGTTCTACTCAGTTGGTTGGGTATACAGATTTAGATTGGGAAGGTTCTATTGATTATAGGTGTTCCACTTCTAGCTATCTTTTTGTCTTGGTTCTTCTCCAGTTGTTTGGGCATGTAAAAAGCAACAGGCTATTGCACTTTCATCTTCAGAGGTAGAGTACAGGGCAGCAGTTACAGCGAGTCAATAGATTCTTTGGCTTCGACAATTATTGATAGAGTTTAGATTCCCATAGGATTCACCGACTGTACTTTGGTGTGACAACCAAAGTGCAATTCACATTTCTCACAACCCAATTGAGCACCAGTAGACCAAGCATATTGAGATACACATCCACTTCATTTCATAAGCACATTCAGGGTGGAGTTCTTTACTTGGAGTACATTTTGACTCAGTAGCGAAAGGTTGCGAACATCTTTACGAAACATTTTTCATCACCTCACTACCTTGAGTTACGTGGAATGCTTGGGGTTTCAAAGTTGTTCTTAGGGGGTGTTTGTGAGAACATCTTCCTTCTTCTTCTTCTTTCTCTTTCCTTCTAGCAGGATTCTTTCCTTCTTTTGGTTCGAGATTTCTTCATGGATATATTGTACATGAGTACCTCATCGAGCCTTGTTGCGGGACTCATATCTTGGGACATGTCACTTCTATTTTATCCCCTAGCTTCACTTGAGGGGGGTGTTAGAGTAGGTATTTACCTTATCTCATGTTCACCTAAGTACTTTATTTACCTTTATTGTATTTATCCTCACCCACTTATGTGTGTGGATATTTATTTTTATTTATTTAGATATTAGGGGATATTATCTAGTTGTTAGGTATAGTTCTTTCCTTGATCTATGGTATTGACTAGTTCTTTCCTTGATCTATGGTATTGACTAGATCCTTGATGTCTAGTTCTTTCCTAAATCTATGGTCTTGACTAGTTCTTTTGATGACTAGTTATTTTCATGATTTATGGCTTGATCTTAAGACCTTGACTGGTTCTTAGATTTTATTCCTTGCCTATATGAGCAAGGCCCATTCTCATTGTATTTCATTGAGTTCCATAATAATATATGATATTGTTGTTCATTTGTTTGCAAAGGTTTATGTAAATTTATTCTGGTGAATTGCTTTCATCTTATTGATCATGGTGTTTGATTAGCATCTATGTTCTTGGCTTGGTACGATTTGGTTATCTTTCATTTTATTATTGGTTTACATGGTTTTTAGATTCGATTGATACTATTTTTATTATAGAGTTATGTTGTTGGTTTTGTTCACGCGTATGACTCATAGTGACACTATTATGATGTATGAAGCTTTTGTGTTTTACAATACTTAATATAATGGATACTATTGGCTAGATATTGGTGTTAGATGTGACTGAATATGGTTCTTGCATGGTAAATCTCATTATAGTCATTGTTTAGTCAATCTTTCCTATGGTTAAGATCTAGATTTGGTTCATGCATTGTGGTTTAATTGATTACACTGTTATGAATATGGATATATACATACTCAATCATGCTAACATTCTAGACAAAGAAACTCTAAAGAGGACCTCGTACCCTTGTGCTTTGGGTGAGCGCTCAATTTAGGTTGAGTGATGTGTCGGTCGTCTTGGGCTATTTGCAGTGAATTCTAAGCTACATCATTGGTTCCATTATTAGGACCTCTTTCTCAATTGTTTTTCAAGATGTTGTGTGATGAAGACATATCGGTTGACCTTGGCCAATATTGAGGAGTGGTTAGAATATCTAGAAGAAGAGTATGCTCATAGATTCTATACTTTGGACCTGATTTTAATGCACGCGTGTGGGTTGAACAAAACCTATATCATGAGTTGTATGATACGTTATTTTCTTATTTATCTATAGAGTTATGCGAGTGGCTAGTTACATACGCGTCTAAGAGGAATTGGAGGTTTCACACGCTTGTTTGGATGTAGGAATAATTCTAGGCCTTGTATGATGCAGATCTAATTTGGACGTGCTTTTTAGATGTCACGGTTCCGTGGTGTTTTGAATAGCTACACAAAAGAATACATATTTTGACTTATTATTTCCTAGAGGTTACTAAGTTTTAGTTTTTGTGCCCAGAGGATCGTATTTGTGCGAACCCGAGGATCGTATTTGCGTGGTATTCCACTAGCGATCAAGATCTTGATTATAACCCTAGATTTGGAAGAGAAGTTGATGGCTAACTAAACCCCACCATGCACGGGGTAGGAGTATGATTGGTGAGGATGGAATACCTAGCAGTAAAGAGAGAGGGAAGAAAGGTGGCTTAAGTTTAATGAAGCACGTGAGAGGGATCTAATGAAACAACAAGAGATTGCGGAAAGAATGGTGTTACAGAGAGAGATGACTCATGAAGGATTTGGAGATCACGTAGAGGATGTGGAGCCAGAGCATCTGGAAATCCTCCATTTGGGAAAGCATAGAAGAGAACCCTCTTTAGCTTTGGATAAGGGTGAGAGATTATGGACCGCGGCGTGCATTTGAACCTACCTAGTAACCTAGCCTTCATGCTTGGTTTTCTAAATTCTACAATAGTTAACATTAAACAAACCAAAGTGTGAGTAGTAGATAGAGTCAATTTGTTGTCAAGTTCATGAGTTAATCGGTGGAGCGTATTCGGTTATGACGGCATAATTGTCATTTATGTTATTTGAGGTCCATCTTGAAGTTTCTTTTCTAGTGCGTCATCAACACAAAATGTGGGCATGCGAACATTGGTATAACGTCTAGAATTAACACACTTCGTAAACTCGTGGGGGTCAGTTTAACATGACTGTTAGAACACAAGGTAGTATATCCTCTAGTCTATTACCTACTTCGGGAGGAGGAACAAGAGGGTTAGGTGGCTCGGGCATTGGTGGATCTAGTGGATCTCGGAGGCGGTGGAAACACGGGAGGAAATAAAGGTTCTAGGTCTAGTTGATCTAAAAATACTCAAAGTTATTACTACTTGATCTCGGATCCTTGTAGGATTCAATTATTTTTCGACAATTTACTCCTTTCAAGTAATCGATTTAAAATAATGCAAGACAATAATGATAATTGCACGAGATTGATTATGGAGTTCAAGCAATTATCTCACGCCTCTCAAGGTTCTTATCAAACCATTCCACTAGTCAAAACTTGTAAGTTACAATAGTACTTTCACAAGAAAACCTAATGGAAACTATTAAGAACTTGCTTAGAAGAATATCCAGACCTTCGGATGACAAGGGTGAAAGATAGCACCCGACTTCCCATTTCCTGGCGTATTCGGCAAGCTCTATGGAACCATATCCACTCCATGGAAACCTCCAGCTCTTGATCGGCCTTCCAAACGCTTTGTAACCCCTATGGCTCTCCAAATGATATTCCAGCTTTCGCAATAATTAGTGTGGTGCTATGGGCCGACTAAGTAGTCCGAATAACTCCTAGCCACAATAATATTCAATTTACCATTGCCTAACAATAATAGGACAATAATAATTAAAATATCAATGCCTAAATAAATAATTACGTCTTCACACAACTATGTCATAGAGATAATTTCTCATTCTCTCCTCTTGAATCGTTCTCCGCCTCTCGAGCTCTAGGAATGAGCTTCTCCATTGTGTGTTGTCCATTACAAAGAACGGGTTCCCTATTTATACAAAATTAGGGCCCTTGAATAATGCATTTGCATATAATCCTAAGGCTATTTTTAAACCTTAGCCATACATAGAAATTGGGATAAAATTTCCAAATTGGCGGATTGCATATGAAATGGGATTAATACCCATTTTTTGCGGATTTGCATTTTTAATAGGGATAAAATCCCAATTGGGCGCTTAGGGTGAAGGGGGCACTTTTGTATTGTAAAGTGGGTATTTATCCCACATTTTATGGCCTTAGACTTGGGGAAGGTTTTAATAAACCTTATCTTCTCCATTCTCCACGTGGATAATACCACGCATGGCTTTAAGCCCCCAACAACCGCTTCACCTCCTTCCACGTGGTCATAGCTTAAGCATTGGGTTTGGCGGTTAAATACTAATGTATGAACATTAGGTTTAATACTAATGTATGAACATTAATATACCGGTTGACATATACATATGCGTGGCATTTGGAAATTGGTATGTAGTGGACTTACCAAGTAAATATAAATTCGACCCATACCATGGGGTATAGAAAATAATTAACTCGGTCATCATGTAGTCCACTTGTCATCTCCCGATAGGAAAATCGAGTGAATTCGACGAGTGGTGGCAAGCCACATGGTGGCTTGTGGACCCACCACGTCGGCGATAATACCATAGTCCACACGGCAGCGGTGGGTTCCCCTCCATAACAAAAGTTGAGCCTCTTGTTCACGTGCACCATTTTTACGCTCGTCGAAGACCAAAGGGTGATCAAAAACCAACAAACAACTCCCTTTTGCCTTTTTTTGCCACATGTCATAGTGTCATTGGTCCAATATTGACCAGTTGACTAGAGTTGACTTTCCCATTGACTGAACTTTGACCGGACATATCTAGAGCTCTCGATGTATGTTTTTCGTGTTCTCACAGATCATTTGGAAAGCTCTCGAGATGATCTTCTACACTAACACCATTTAGGGATGTTTAGGGAACTTTTGAAATCAAAAATGATCCCCTATTCACACCTCCCCACTGAGAAGGCTTTTGTCCCAAAAGCTTATATTGGAACCTTTTGCCATCTCGTCCTAAATCTGGAAACTCTACTACCACCTCGGAAGTGTTGTTGTAGTAGACCCCTTGGTCTCTTTCTCTACAACCTCCTCAATTCGACACTTGGTTCCAATCCTAGGACTTGTGAGCTATGGGCCCACAACACTTCGCTGTGCCTCTCGATATCTATAAAAGACCTCCACGCCTCCATTGTATGGTGTTAAGTTTCTGAATGAAACCTCAACGCTCCCACTTTACAGTGTTAAGCTTCCAAATATCTGACAAAAAGGATCTTCTTTTACTCTATAACACAATTCTTGACTCCTAGTTGATTCCGCAAAATCCAAACTAGTTTAAAGGAACTCCATGTTACGTAGAGCTATGATTGATCCGATGTCAATGATGGACAATGACTTGTCCCTTTGCAGACCTCAATGCCTCCAATGCATGATGTTAAGCCTCTTTCAAGACCTCGAGCCTCCGATGCACGATGCTAAGTCTGTTTCAGACATCAACACCTCCAATGCACAATGTTAAGCCTCTTTCAAGACCTCGAGCCTCCAATACATGATGCTAAGTTTGATGATCAGCTACCATTCGAATGTGCGGTTGCAATGCCTTGACACCGAATGACGTTCTGAGATGATCCTTTGAGAGCTCCGCTTGTTGACACACAATATCAAGTACCATTTTGTTGCATGGTCACAATGCCTCTACATAGAATGAAGTTCTAACCTGACATCAATGCCAATGATGATTTAGCTACCATTCATTGCACGGTCATAATGCCTCTACACATAATGAAGTTCTAGGTGACTTCTGCGAACTCTACTTATCTACACAAATGGCAATCAATCTCTAAGCTTTATATGAGTAAAATCCTATATCTAAGTTGTAAAAGGTACTCACAAGCTGATTAGAAGATATATTTGGAGAAATGACAACACTATAAAATAGCCAAGTTTCAAAATAAACATTTTGTTGATGCCCATATCCATGCATATTGTTGTTAGAAATGGAATAACCAACCAAAATGTGAGAAGATGAATATGAGTATGATGAACCTATCACTCAAATCTTCTCTACAGCTACTTCCAAATTATTTCAAAGTTGAATATAAACATAGGATCAAATCCCTAAAATATAGCTTTGAAAATGTTTGCATACTATCACTAGTTACTGTAATGCAAACATAAATTTGAGGAATGTTTTACCCATCCAATTACTTGGATTTCTCCGTTTAGGTGGTTTTACTTCCCCAGTACTAGAATGAGCATTTACATGAGTTAGATCAACAAATTTGGTTTGACATTATTTTCCTTTTTAACAACTTTCCAATGTTGCATGCGCAAGGAGCATACCAACACATCTTAACATCATGACCATTCCTTATACAATGGGAACAAAATTTAACTTCCTTATTTTTAGAAGTCTTACCCATTTTTCCATCTCCTGAGCTCGTCAGGAAAATGATTCCTCTATTTAGGAGAGGTCACACATTTTCCATTTCTCTTTACTTTAAGTGAGATTGGTCTTTAGCACCTACCTTATCATTCACAAAAGGCATTAACTTCTTTATCATAATTTTCCTCTTCCAACAATATGTTGTAGAATGATTATTACCTTCACAAAACGTGCAAGGAAAACCATACTTTTGTCTGCCAAAGCTATATTGTTCATACTGAAAGAGTGTTTAAGAATTCTTAGGATTTAATTTCCCCTTAGTGTTATTTTTAGTGTAAGTGGGAGGAGGTGGAATTTCATTACCTCGTTTACCCGCTTTCTTACACCTTTCATTGTTCCTCCTTATGGCAAAATCCTGCAATTCTAGTGGCGTAGACCTTGGGCCGTTGGAAGCTTGTCTTCCTTCACCGCTTTGGAACTTTCTCCAATTTCCATTTTCCTCTAGAATAACCCAAACCTACTGCAAATCAGGCTGATCCTCTACCGTATTGGGTTAGTATCACCTTGTCCATTTTTATCAAGGTATTTTTGTTATATCCCATCTTAACCATTAGCTTAGACCCAATTCCCTTAGTGTGTTTTTCAAACCGACCCAAAGGAATATTTAAAAGCTGAATGAGAGGAAGAATTAAAATGTGAACAACTTATAGTGCATTTTGTCATAGTACTTACATCTGATTTGGAACACATTTCCTTCTTGTGTTCACCTTGTTGCAACTTTTCAAGAGGGGCATCCTTGGTCCGTATTTCTTCATGCAACTCTTTAACAAAACCATCAACTTCTTGCTCTCTGCGAATCATCTAATTGACATACTCCTCTTTCTTGGTGATAGAGGACTATGGCTCAGATTTTAACCATACTATTTCTTCTTCCAAGGAATAAAAATTAGCTCTCGAAAGAATTTTCTTCCTTGAGTTGGCGGTTTATGGATTCAAGTTCATCCATTTGCTCCTATTTGGATGACTTGCCCATGATTCTTGTTCCCCGTAAACACAACCTATACTTCTCAAAAATGCACACTACAAAAGAAGATTAACAAGCCCTAAAATGTCTGCACAATGAAAACTCGAAATGAATTTCAAATCCGAAGCCAAATTTCCAAACACAATTAGAAGATAATATGACAATCTAACTATTATGATGCCAAACTTTCTCGGAGATTAGCAAGTTTGCAAATTCCAATCACCATCTCGATACCAAACATGCTCGGAGATTAGCAAGTTTGCAAATGCCGATAACCATCTCGATACCAAACATGATCCAAAAATAATCGGGTTATTACTACCTAATTTTGGATCCTCAGTAGGCTTCAATTATTTGCCGACAATTTACTCCTTTCAAGAATCAATTTACTCCTTTGAAGCCTTATCACCCTCGGGTAAATGGGATTGCTAAGGCCTTCAACAAAATACTAAGCCATACGTTGACAATAATTTGTGATGTTGGAAGGAGAGATTGGGATGACAAGGTTTCGTTGTACTTTGGGCATATAGGACAACCTACAAGAGGTTGAATAAAGCAACACCCTTTTAGTTGGTGTTTGGCGTAGAGGTAGTTCTACCCATGGAATTCATGTTACCTTCTTTATATATTATGCGTGCAAGTGATCTAGATGATGAGATGGCATTGGAAGAATGTATTGACAAACCGATGCACTTTGGATGAGAGGCGTGCCATAACAAGATGGAGTCAGAAATAAGAAAAAGCTAGGTAGAAAGCATGACATGATAGGCACATCAAGGATAAGAAGCTTGAGGTTGGGTAAATGGTACTTCTGTATGATTCAAATTTTTTGTGCCACCCTGGAAAACTTAAAGTCCATTGGTTGGGACCATATTTTATCACTCACATACTTGAATCGAGCACATGTCGGTTAGAGGCGCTAGATGGAACATGGTTTCCCAAGCACTTCGGTGGGAGTAGGTCAAGCCCTACTATAAATAAGTCTTCTTGGTGTTTGTAATATGACAGTATTTCCACTTAGATTAGGTTTCCATTAATGCATTTCCTTTATATGTGTTTCCTTCATCGTTGTTATGCTTTTTCAATTTAGTTTAGTGTTTTGTGTAATAAGTGCACTTGCGTGCGAAGTTGATTGTTATCTAAAGTGTTTCATGTGTAGAGGACCACGCATACCCTTAGTGTGGGGTGGTTAGAGAAGGATTGACTACTAGTACCGTATGATGGATTGTGGTGCATGATAAAGATAAACTCACAGGTGATTTAGAAAAGTAAAATTCAGGAAGTTGCTCAAATTTTAGACCATGCGTAGGGAGATGGATGCTTAGTATAACACAAAGGAGGCTACAAAGATTGGAGACTACTTAGGAAGAGTCACATTGGATAGGTACTTTACATGGGAAAGTGTGGGGAGAGGAGATATGTGACAAAGAAGTAGTGGGCATGCCAAAATTTAATGACCGAGGCGCGAAAGAAGGGGCGCAACGCGTGTAGAAGTGTAGATGCAAAATTAATGCCACGTATGGTGGTAGGTGGGAGCAATTAATGTGAATATTTTTGAATTTTTCTATAAGGATGGTGTTTTGTAATGACATTGTTACCTTGCAAACGAAGTGTGAAGTGAGAATAAGAGCTAGAGACAAAGAGCAATCTGCAGATTGACGAACCAAGTGGGATCAAAGCACGATTAGAAGCATTCGGGAAGAATTGAGATTCAAGTGGTATTACGAGTGTTTTGAGAAGGGTTCATATGACTAGGGTTTAAAGGAGGCAGAGTGCAGCTAGGGTTTGATAGATCAAAGATGGTTCACACCCGTGGAAAGAAGGGTTTCAAGGTGACAATTTGTAAGTTACAAATGTTCCAGATAGGTGAGGAAGAGAGGATGGCACCATGACGAGCTCCAGTTGTTGAGGTAGAGGCCGACAAAGCAACAAAAGAATGGTTGGTGGAAATGTTGTATCCAGAGGAAGTAATTGAGGGGAAACCATGGAAAACTAAAATAACATAGTGTAATATCTCTGATACTAACCACATAACAAACAAGTGCATGAAGGATATCATTACCGAAGTCATTAGAAAGAAAAATCGAAGGACGATAGATGGAGAGAGGGTTTTGGATGACTCTATGAGAAGATTGCTAGAGAATGTAGGGGTCATGAAAATCCTCCGCTTTCCTTACTTTTGGAATCTGAGTAACTATATCGCATTTATGTCACATATACACAAAGATTTATTTTACTTCACGGGAAGAAGAATGCGGATCACCACTAAACTAATTGGAAAGGTAATAGGGTTGCGCGACTCTAGATGGGAAGTTGCAGGTGACTTATCAGATGATGAGGGAATTGATGCAATGGCCACTGTGATCAAGTATAAGAAAGGGGGCCAAGCATTCAAGGTGACAAATATTAAGGATATGGCTACAAGAGGTCGCAACACCACGGTTGGCGGGTTTAAATTGGGTGCCTCGAGAGATGGAATGAGGTAAATCAGCGATGGTTGCACATAGCACACAATATGGCCAACAATACTTACTACAACATCATTGGATACATTGTAGAGAGCTTGGTATTTGAGGCATGCATCCAGGCAGACAAAGGTGAGAAGATAAATTGGGGCATCATTCTTCTATTGATTATTTCTCAGTGAGGTTGGTGTACCTGATGGACCAAGGGAAAAATTTTGGGAATTTCCCTTAGACAATAAGTCCCCAAAAAAGAAGTTCTCAAAGTATATATTACACAAGGTTCAATTTATAATACCTACAAGGAGCACCATCAAAAATGGTTTAGGTAATTGCGCCGAGGCAGTTAAAGGGGAAAGGCACATTCCACATGAGCTTCCTACAATATTGAATGGTGAAGAAGAGGTCTCTATCTACCAACATTTTAGTTTGGGGCGGTTCCATATAAAAACAAGAGAGAAGAGCCCTTGGTGTAAGTTACCTTTCATGTTTACTACATAATATTTTAAGGATTATGTCAATTAGTTGCATAACGCGTGCAAACTTTAGTTTGATGTTGATAAGGTAGATGTAGATATCCATATCTTGCAAATATTATATGTGTGGCCGAATCGGGAGGCATATATTGAAACACTTGAAACATATAACATTGACATCACCCCAAAGACTATGGTTATAGGTAAGATCGATCCAACATGCGTCTATCTCTATTTGAGGCCACACTTCAAGGATGGAAAAGTGCTCAAAGGAGAGGACATAGCTCTTCCAGGTCCACCAAAGTAGAAGTAGACAGTGGGAACCTCAAGGCCAATTACACCTACAACACCCACTCAAGAAGAACTAGTGCCTATGGGCTTGGAGAATATTCGGAGCAGGAAGAGGAGCTAACCGATGGCACTTTGACTGGACCATACATGAAGATTTTTACGGAGGAGGCATACATACGGGGATATTGGCATTGGGACTCCCCAACTAGTAAGGATGTCACCATGAGTCACTCTGGTGAAGAATGTTGATGAGAAAAAGAAGAAGTGCTAGAAGTATGTACTAGTAAGGGATAGCGAGGAGGAAAATTCCTCTCACCAAAGTGAGTAGAGAAACGTGGCCTCCCAAGTCTAGAAATGTAGGATGATGAGGACATAGGTGATGAAGTAGTTTATGAGGAGGTTGGCCCAAGTGTAAGTATCTAGGAGCTGGTTGGAGATCAAAGCAGCGTTGGTGGGGATATAGAGATAATAGTGTGCCCAGTGAGTGAAGGAAAGGAGAATGAAGAAGAAGAATTACAGCAGAGTGTGAGCACTAAAGAACAATAGGATGTAGTGTACTTCGCACAATCAAACTAAGGATAACACATAGGTAAAAACATGGAGGGGGATTTGGTAAAGACTCAAACACAGGGCTACATTGATGACACGAAAAATTATTCACACCCATTTTCAGAGTACCTTGCCTAAGGAACAATTATATGGTTGGGATTTGATGGACCCAAAATGGTGATAACGTGTACTCGTAAACAATTGTCTTGGAGGTTATAGACTCATAGATGAGCTTGATTTTGACCTTTTAGAGGAGTCGTGTGTATCACGAGAAGATGAAATGAGTGCCACATACCCGTCATATAACCATTGAGCCTACACAGCTATCGGATAAATAGGTAAGAAATGAACTTGTTAAAGTATGTATAGAAGTAGCACACCATAATATTGATAAAGTGGCACTTATATAGGAACTTCTAGAGGATAAGAAGGAGAAGGACACTGAGGTCAAGTGACTTACCGAGGAGCAGGATAAGGCTATGATAGAGGCACATAATGTCCATAAGATGGTCGAAGCGAGATAGTAGAAAAATTATGTAGAAAAGGCCAAACTTTTAAGAGAAGGTACTAAGAGATTTCCCATCCTCCCTTCATTATTTACACACAATAGTTTGATTGCTTTTAAAAGAAGAACCAATGCACTGCCAAAACCAAAATATGCTACAGAGGAGGCAACTAGAGCCAAATCCATAGTTGTAAGAAAAATTGCTAGTTATGAGTCTGTTATGCAGGCTTTGAAGGATGAATCAAGAAAGCGGATCTAGTATTTTCTATGTGTGCAACTCCAAATATAATCATTAATGTAAAAACTCTAGAAGAAGAAGATTAGTTCCTTGAAGAAGCTAAGAATGAAACACTTGGGCACGTGGAAAGACTTAAGCTGGTGGAGACTAAGCACGATGTACTTGAGGCTACCAGATCCCACATAAGGAGAGAATAAAGGAGATTGGAAAGGTCATTGTGGAGAAGATGGACGTGATGGAAGGGATGGTCTCAAGTATGGCCAATATACTTAGAATTCTACAAAATGAAGGTGGTAAGATGACGCTTGATGAGTTGGATGGTGTAGTTGTAGACATCTCAGACAAAAAAAAATGTCGCACCAAATTCTTGGTATGCATTTGAAGCAAAAGTCCAGAGTGAGTATCCAGAGTTAATTCTGCCAGAAGAAGGAAAAGATACCAAGTAGTCTAACTTGTTTTGTAGCGTTGGGTAGACCTTTCCTTCTGAACAAGTAATTATTCATTCTTTCATTTATTATTCTTTATTCTTGGAGAGATAAGTTGGGATTACCCATTGTCGGGGTGGAAATGCATTTAGTGTGGGGTAATGTTGAGTAGATGGAATATAGCTCAAGGTTGAGAGCACGAATGGTTTTGGTGCATGGACATAGGGCGTGCAAGAGAGCGCGAAGTATAGTAGAATATGGACATGCCCGGAATAGTTAGAAAATAGGACTTAGCCACTTTTGCATGTCAAGGCTATTTTTGGAGTTGGAGTGTTGAGCACGCAATGACATGAAGACTTGTAGTTCACGCAAGGCTATTTTGGGAGTTGCAGCAGTTCAAGCACCATGCAAAGTTTTGGTCTAATAATAGGATTTATACTTAGAGTCAACTTTAGAAGATCTATTATTAGTAGTTGCATGCTTTTGTATTCTCTTGTAAAGGTGCATGGCTATTATTAGCATGTAGCCTATTTTTGGAAAGGTGCATGGGTGGTGAAGGGAAAGTCCCCACCCTTGTGTGTGTGTGTGTGTGTGTGTGTGTGTGTTGATTTTCATGGTTTAGAGAGTCGTTTGATACTATTTTGATTGTAAAGTTATGTTTTTGGTTTTTTCACGTGTTTGACTCATTGTGACACTATTATGATGTATGAAGCTTCTTTGTTTTACAAGATTTAATATAATGGATACTATCGGTTGGATATTGATGTTAGATGTGATTGAATATGGTTCTTGCATGGTAAATCTCATTATAGTCATTATTTATTCAATCTTTCCTATGGTTAAGATCTAGATTTGGTTTATGCATTGTGGTTTAATTGATTACCTATTATGAGTTTGGATATATACATACTCAATCATGCTAATATTCGAAAAGCAATTCTAAAGAGGGAATCACATTACCCTTGCGTGCTTCGGGTGAGCACTCAAATCAGTGCTAAGTGATGTGCCCGCGCACCTTGGGCTATTTATAGTGAATTATAGGCTACATCAATAGCCTTGAATGTATTACATTGAATCACCTTGATAAAATCTTACTCTACCAAACCACACAAGATAGCATTCATAGCTTTAGAATTGTCATTACTAGCTTTCTTACCTACTGCATTAGTTGGAGGGTTTTGAGGAATGGTGTAGCCATCTACAACTGATTTCCATATATCACATCCAAAATACATGATGTGATTTCTCATCTTGATACTCCAAAAAGCATAATTTGTCCCATCAAACATAGGAGATTTGCTAGTAGAGGAACCACTCTACTAACTCGCCATTTCTGTGCTTCAAAGGATCACCTCAAGCTTGTTAAGCTTACTTCAAAGGCCCTACTTTGATATCAATTGTTGGAAGCACAAACATTGATAGGGGTAAATTAGTGTGCGGTAAAACTTTTCATCCACTTATACAATTTTATCCATTAACCATTCAATTAATCAATAAACATACATGCACAAGAACATAACCATAAAGAGAAAATGAGAAAGAAATAACACAAGAACAACAAATGTAAGTTGGAAACCATCAAGGGGAAGAAACCCCATATAAACACAACTTTATTAGAGATATGAATCAAATTTAGTTGAGCACCAACTCAACAAGGAGCAAAACCCCTAGGTTTATTGAGGCACCAACCCCATGAGGAGCACCCTACACCCCCCCGAGATGAATCAAACCAAAAAAATCCACCTAACATTTTTGTCACAATGATTTTTTGTTGTAA
This sequence comes from Taxus wallichiana var. yunnanensis, assembly GCA_018340775.1. Taxonomy (NCBI): domain Eukaryota; kingdom Viridiplantae; phylum Streptophyta; class Pinopsida; order Cupressales; family Taxaceae; genus Taxus; species Taxus wallichiana. The sequence goes on from CM031241.1 coordinate 227,724,106, forward strand.
TAACTAAATATGACACAATGAAACTCACTCTTCTTCTATATCTCTAGAAACTATTAATGAGCGTCATTGATACTCATACTTTAATCATATCATTTTGTCAATCCAGGGTGGTGTCCATGGTTGTTTGCAACAAAGGAAATAGTAGGAAATGTTCTCAACACACACTTAATAGCGAAAAATAAAGAAATAATGGACTAGTTATAATTACAAATTAAAATGCGTTGAGGGAAAATACTATCAAAGATAGAATTGGAATATTCTTAACGTAGTTCAATGCTTTGGAATAGTAAATACACTAAAATAACATAAAGGAAATAAATGTACAATCATTCAGAATTACGGAAAGAAAAAAATGTTAATCTACCTTCTCATTGGGTAGGAGTGGCCCTTGCTCCTTCCCTTCAATCAGGTTTAGTATTAAAATTCACACAACAAAATTTTCCCTTGAATCCGCAATATTAGTTAATTGAAATAATATGCTTGTACAATGAATCAAATAACTGAACCAACCTCTAAATCTAAGTACATTATCCCTTTTATATAAGAGAAATTCTAGTATCTCTAGAGATAACTACTTATTCACAATAACTAACACCTACTTAACTATTTTTGACCGAAATAATGACTATCTATTCTAAAGAGTACCATTATGGAAGGATCAAATTCCTTGAAGTATTTGGATTTGAATCAATCATGACAAGCGTAGAGGAGGTCCATGATTGACTTCTTTGATGGAGCCAATCAATGCTATAAGATTATTCATATCTTTGATTGATTGAAGGGAATTACGGTGATAATAAATCTCTAGGTGTTGGCCACATCATGTCTCCCACCAACTGGAGTAACTAAACCTCAAAATCGGCATGAATATGGGTTGAGATAATGATGCACATTTCCTATTCATGTCGTTATGTTGTTAGTTGTATCACTAGTAGTTCGAGCTATCTATCTTCTTGTGTGAATCCCTTATTTCAAAGAATTCAGAGTTGATGACCTAGATGAGCTCGGTGTTGTATTGAGAGTCCTCTATTAATGTGGAGGCAAGTCTTGTGTCAATGCACTAATTGAGTCTTGCAGTACATGGATTAAGTCACGTGCTATTGTAATTTACTCCTATGATAACTCAACATATACTTATTTCAAAGGTACTCTTGTTAGTACTTATAAAAAGATTAATTTAAGCCATTTTTGAGGAATAAATAACAAGATAAAAATAACAAGTGTATGCACAATAATTCCTTCATAGTAAAACATGAAGTATAAGTAGTTGATATTATACATCGTGCAATATGATATCAAAATAATATGGGGCTTCACATGGTTTAAACATAACAAAATGGGATTCATCACTCCCCAGCATCAAGGTTTAGAAGGTCCTCTTGTTACCTATTGTTCAATTTCTCTACAATTTGTGACAGCTTATATTCATTGGAAAATGTCTCCAAGTTTCATCCAATGTAGTGTTACATAATCCAAAGAACTCAACAAATTTATCTCTCTAAGTCTCAGTAATCGGCCTCAGTGCTGATCATCTATTGAATTCCATCTTGGTACTAGTGCAATGACCATTGGGGGCCTGTATCGCATGCCAATCCATTTTTCCTGTAGCTCCAGAATAATATTTAAATACCATCGATGTTTGTTGGTGAAATTCCTCCTTATACGGTTACTGCGAAGAAGCTAATATTTAACCCGAAAAATGATGAAGTTGATAGTGAATGTTGGAATCACTGCTCTCTAAATTTTTGACACAAGTTTTGAGTATATCTATGTATCTGTCTACTAGATGTAAATAGTATACATGTGACCTAAACTCGCTAAAGAACTAAATTGGGGTAGGTAAATCATGTCTCATTAAGAGGCATGTTGTAGACTCTACTTGAAAAAATATCACCCTCTAATCCCTCTATTCACCTTGATTCATGAGAGTAGAGATGAAATCTCTTAACTATACCTCTCCCACATAAAAATTTATTGGAATTTCAATTTTCTCAGGGAGAAGAAATTTGTGCACATAGAATTCACACAAAAAAAAATTCTCAATATCATTCTCTATTGTATATGCACCCAAAAACTATTTATCATCATCAAATTCGATGTTTACATGGCATGGGCCCTAGATATTTTCCATTTGAAAAACTGCTCTTTTAAAAACAATGCATAAAATTTTGAAGGAGGTCTATAGGAAAGAACTTGGTCATATAGATGACTAACAAGAAACTATATTTTCTTTTAGAAATTTGTTTTCCTATTTCAATTTTTTTTTCCCTCGAAACAAGGTATCAAAATCAAGGGGAGAACTAGGTTCCCCCTCTACCATAGGTGTTTACCCTTTGTCTTGAATGGGTGACTCTCCAAATTATGGCTATGTAATGCTCAATTTCTTTTTCGTATCGAACAAAGGATGATACTGATTCGTGAGGAGACAAAGGTAGGGTTTTTACTAGGGTTTTCATTATTGCGGATGCCTCTTATTCTTCCTAGGAAGGAGGATTTTCAATTGTCATTTCATGTAGGAAATCTGTAGGCCTTGTGCTTTCTTAAGAACTACGCTCAAGCTTTGAGGCACATTTCTTTGAAAATTCAACCATTTCTTAATTCCACGTTTCTTTTTAACAAATTGATGCTTGTAAATCAAATGGATTAAATCCTATAATATTTAAATATGAAGCACCCTAATGAATCTTTTTGTAGGAGAAAAAATAGAATCATATAAAAATTGAGGTAAATTGATCTTATAGTGGAGTTTATTTTGACCATGTCGGATGTGTATTAACATTTTTAACACAGGACCTAACACAATTTCATATTTCCCTTTGCATCTAAAATGCTTGATCAACCATTTGGCCACTTCTACCCAAGGTTTAGGGAGGGTTATTCTTTTGACACCTTTAGCTTTACCCTTGTTTTTTATGACTAATTCTAATTTCTCCTTCTTTCCTACCGAAAATCTTTTAATTATTTCAGCACACATTGTTCGCGCCACTTACGGCTAACCCTTCATCGGGTATTCCTAAAATATGACTAATAACACTGGAGTAGATGGAATTTTCTAACCTTGAATCAGTAGAGTGTCCTTCCTCTATATTTATATCAAATTCCTCGGTCATTACTATGTTGAATTCCTCATAAGCTAATAGAAATTCTAGCCATCCTTCTTTTTCAAATATTTCGACTAACTTTACATCAGCCAAGAATTCCACAAAACTTGTTGTTTCATGTCTCAATAAAGGCCCCAAGTATGAATTTGAACAAGTAGTGAAAATTAGAAGGGCACGGGACTAGAAATGTAGGGTTGTGGGTAAGCACAAGAGTGAATGGTGGCACAAGAGTGAGAGGGTGAAATTTGGAAATTAACAATAAGGCGAAATGGTTTGAATATAACTGAATTGGGAAATATGTGATGGAATCCCAAAGTGATGATGACATTGATTGGGCACGTGTGAATATTATGGTGGAAGTGAATTACGGATTTGGTGGGGATTTGTGAAGCATGCAAAGTTATTGGAAATGGGAGAGATAATCAATTTGCACGATGATAATAATTAATGGCTCACAAATTAAAACTTTCCTATATTTAAGAAGTGAATTAATTACACATACCTTGTTAAATGAACTTGTCACATCCTCTCCGCCATTTCCATACTAGTTTAATTCTCCATCCACACGTGGTCCTTCTTTTATTGCATGCCTAATTGATTTATTTGATTTTGTGTGAAAAAATTGGAAATTTCCTATAGTCATGTACTTATCCATATCTCGCATACCAAGGGGAGGTAGTAGAAAGTGTAAACAAATGCTCATCCGGAAAATCGTCATTGACCTACTCTTCCTCTTCTAAGTGGTAAGTCTTGAAAGAAAATCAGCTACCACATTATATTTTCCTCGGCTTTTCAATGATTTTAATGTTAAACTCCTGAAGTAGCAACAACCACTTTACAATTCTACCATGCACTAAAGGTTTTTCATTAGATATTTTATAAAGAAAGTGGTCAGTATGAACAATCACTTCATATCCTATAATATAATGGTGAAACTTGTTGATTACATGTACTATTGCAAGAAATTATTTCTCGGCTTGTTATGTAGTTCCTTTTAGTAGGGAAAGGTTTTCACTAATGTAGTAAATTGCATGCATACACTCTCCTTCCTCTTGCTTCCCGAGGACAACACCTCTTGCTTCATTGGAGGCATCTCTTTGTATATGGAAAGGGAACTTCCAATTTGGGCCTCTCAAAACTGGTGTGTTTATCAACTTTTCTTTGATAACATCAAAATCTTGTTGACATGCTTATATCCATTCAAATTCAAAATCCTTAGGAGAGAGAAAATAATGGAGAAGAAATTTTTCTAAAATATGAGATAAACATTTGATAATAACCGGTGTGACCAAGAAATATTCTTACATTAGTTTGGTTTGTGGGAGCTGGTATTTTTATAATGATATCGACTTTATCTGGATCTACCTTAATTCCCTCAAATGAGATATGATGGCATAAAAATGTACCTTCTTCCATCATAAATAATCATTTCTCATGATTTAAAGATAATTTATGTTTTTCACATCGAGCAAGAACTTTATCCAGATTGTAATTACCTCTTGGAATGTTGCTTCATAAACCATGGAATCATTAATGTAAATTTCTACACAATCATTAGTGATATCGAAAATATTGTCAACATGGCTCTTTGAAAAGTGGTAGGGTAGTACATAAACCAAAAGGTAGAACTCAGTAAGCAAATGTCCCCTAGCGAAAGGTAAAAGTATTTATGTATTGATCTTCATGTGCCACAGACGTAATCTGGTTATATCCACTTTGAACCCATCAAGGAATGAGAAGTACCTTTTTCCAGATAGATTGTCTAAAACCTGATCAATAAAAGGTAATGGAAAATAATCCCTATGAGTTACCTTATTCAATTCCCTATAGTCCACAAAAACTCTCCACTTTTCATTCTTTTTTTAGGAATTATGAATAATGGACAAACCCATTGACTATTTGAGATTGGATAAATGAATCCTACATTCGAAGTTTCTCAATCTTAGTTTTCACAATATCTCTTAGATCGGGATCCTCCTTTGAGGTTTCCTCGACCGTGGTTGGAATCGGTGGTATGGTTGTAGTGTGTACAAATACCGGATGAATACCCTTCATGTCACTATATTCGCAAGAAAAATCTTGGGGATGAGAGCATAAGATATTAAATAGGGTATTCTCCTCTTGATCAATCAACCAACTATTAATTTTCAATGTCTTTCCTAGGAGAATAGGTATTTGTTTGGTAGAAGGATGAACAAAATATACAACAAGATATTTTCTTAATAATGCGTTTAATGGACACTTGTGTGGTAAGCGACTCAGTAAACATCGCTTATGTTTTCAAAGATGGATTTTTTCAAATCTATATTTCTTGTAAAAGGATAGATAATGGGTTGGTTATCCTCATCCATGAAATCATCTCTTATATTGTAAGTTATGGCATAGGACTAGGATAGGACCTAACGCAGAAATTAAGCGTGGGACTCGAATTGACTAAAGTGCAAGACTTATATTACACCCAAAGACAAGGTTCATGGTCCCCATATTGAATTTTTTTAGTGTTCTTGAATTATGACCATGGAAAGAGAAGATATGATATTTTCTAAATTATCATAATCATCTTTAGACCATTTCTTATTTTCTCGTGACAAATGGTTTAAAGCGGTATAATGATAATTTATTTGAATCTTGACCATTGGTGATTACCATATTCTCTATTCTACAATCAATAAGGCAAGAACTATGATTATACAACGACGTCCTAGGATTATAGGGTATCCAATTTTTTGTTCTTATTTTTTATTATCATGAATTTTATCACATAGTCCCAAGATTCGATGGTAATAGTGATATCTTTGATTATTCCCTTTGGTTTGTTCACAAATTGGTCTACCATTTGCAAAATATGGATGTGGACTGAAGTTTGGGCAATGATAACGTGGACAGAGTATCCATTTTCATAACATTGATGGCATCTCCAAGAGAAATCGGAACATTAGGAATCTTTACATATCATGTGCATTTTTTTACAATAGGACTTCCAGGGTCTCCATATTTAGGAGGGGGAATATTCCCTTCCAGAATACTAGCAAGTTTCCCATCAACATGGATGGTTTTAGGTTGGTTCTTCCTTCTTCCTGGAGCCTTGAAATAGATATCTTTAATTGTTTTATTTAATTCAGGGATTTCCTTAAGAGCTTGCAATAGGGGAATGCCAATACTCAACTTCCTCAATCCTTGAATTAATTCTGACTCTGGTTTTTCAGGGACTACAATACTTGGTTTCTTAGAGAGTCTAGATGGAAAGGGAATGTCATTGTTTGGTTGAGGAGTTTCTTCAATAGAACTAGGTTTTATTTCTTCTAGTTTTTCTGTTTCTTCAGAATTTCTTCTATCACAGGAGAGGAAGGTTTTGAAGTAATCTTCCCGAATACATCAAGATATTCTTATAATCCACCGAGTTTATCGTGGTATTTTTGTTTGATTCCACA
>CM031241.1:227730737-227821117 GCA_018340775.1 Taxus wallichiana var. yunnanensis
CTCACTTTAATCATATCATTTTGTTAATCCAGGAAGTGTCCATGGTTGTTTTGCAACAAAGGAAATAGTAGGAATTGTTCTCAAAGACGTACTTAACAAATAAACTAAAGAAATAATGGACTAGTTGCAATTACGAAATAAAATGCGTTGAAGGGAAAATACTATCAAAGATATAATTGAAATATTTTTAATGCAATTCAATGCTAGAATAGTAAATACATTAAAATAAAAAAGGAAATAAATGTAAACATAATTCAGAATTACGAGAAATAAAATAAATGTAAATATCCCTTCTCGTTGGGTAGGAGTGGCCCTTGCTCCTTCCCTTTGATCAAGTTTAGTATTGAAATTCACACAACAAGTTTCCCCTGAATCCACAATCTTATTCAATTGAAAGAGTATGCTTGTAAAATGAATCAAATAACTGAACTGACCTCTAAATCTAAGTACATTATCTCTTTTATATAAGATAAATTCTAGTCTCTTTAGGAGAGAACTAGTTATTCACAATAACTAACATCTACTTAATTGAATGTTGACTGAAACAATGACTATCTATTTTAAGGAGTACATTTATGGAAGGATCAGTCCTTGAAGTATTTGGATTTGAATCAATCGTGATAACTATAGAGGAGGTATTGAATCCTTTGAGGGATTCAATCAGTGCTGGAATATTCTTCATATCTTTGATTGATTGAAGGGAATTACGGTGATAATAAATCTCTAGTGTTGGCCGCATCACGTCTCCCAGCAACTGGAGTAACTAAACCTCAAAATAGGCATGAATAACAATGCACATTTCCTATTCATGTCATTATGTTGTTAGTTGTATCACTAGTAGTTCGAGCTATCTATCTTCTTGTGTGAATCCCTTATTTCAAGGAATTCAGAGTTGATGACTGGATGAGCTCGGTGTTGTATTGAGAGTCCTCTATTAATGTGGAGGCAAGTCTTGTGCCAATGCACTAATTAAGTCTTACACCGTAGGTACATGGATTAAGTCATGTGTTATTGTAATTTACTCCTGATAACTCAACATATACTTTTCCAAAGGTATTGTTAATGCTTATAAAAAGATCAATTTAAGCCATTTTTTAGGAAGAAATAACAAGATAAAAATAACAAGCGTATGCACAATAATTCCTTCAAAAACATAGTAAAGCATTAAGTATAAGCAATTAACATTATACATCATGCAATATGATATCAAAATAGTATGGGGCTTCACATGGTTTAAACATAACAAAATGGGGGTTCATCAACTACTCTCTAGCCTTCCTTGCTCACATACTTCTTCTTCAATTTGATTAGAACATATGACCTAGCTCGCCATAATTAGAAAACCCTCTAAAAAATCATATCATACTCTCATCCCTTTCTTTTAGGTCACAAATACCTCTTAAACCTTCACAAGTTACCCTCTAGGTTACATTTTTCTCCACTTACTCAACTAGCTCAAATGAGCTTTCTAATTTTCCTTTATACCCTTCTTATGATCATAATACATGTAGGTCAGCCATAATATAAAAAAAACTTAAAACATCATTATACTATCCTATAAAAATCATCCATAATACCATTTAGGTCACCACCATCATCTAGAACCACCTAGACCACCATTAGGACTCAATAAGCCCTAAAGCACCAAAACAACCAACTCCCAAAAGGGAATGTTCTAGAGAAAAAAAACCTTCAAAAAATTATATAACATGCTTATACATGTTATATAATCCCTCAAAAACCTTGAGCAATCATGAAACACTTTGCAACAACATCTCATGCCATGAAACCCTCTTGAGAACATGCACAATCAAGCACCCTAAAAATAGTCTTCAAAAACAAGCCATAACTTCATCAAATCTCATCAAAAGTGAAATTTGTATATACCAATGGAAATATCATTACCTCAAGGTCATCACCAAACTCAACTCATGCCACAAATCTGACTGTAGCACCTCTAAAATATCTCTGCAACGAGATTGCCTCAAACTTCCCAAAACTACCTTAAAGTCACTCATGCAAGATAGGGCACAACAGAAATCTCAAAAGCTCAACCATGATCTAAAACCATCATGGATATGAATAATATCTCCCATACTTCCTAAAAATCTTATTTAGTCATCGTGTCCAATGGATAACTTGAGCACAAACTAAACTTTTCTAGAAACTTTCCTTTTTAGGTGGGGCCCACATATAGTCACAAACTATAATACCACTTGGATAAATATAGAGGAGTTCATATACATCCTCCAATCATCATATTTTCACAATCAATCAATTCTTGGCCATAACCAACAAGACCTCTCAAGTTGCTACATAGTTAGGGTTTTGAGAGGGTTTAAAAGTTGTTTACCTTCTTAACGATTGTTCATAAAAACCTAACGATAAAAATACCTCATTCCACTTAGAAAATATGCATAATATACATATTTATCTATCCCCAAGATCTTAGGTCCCCATGTAAATCACACACTCTCTAACGAGCATTAGAAAGTCAACTTTGAGCTCAAAATCTCACCTTTAGGAACTTAGTTTTAGTAAAAATGCAATATCTTTCAAAATATTCAACAAAAAAACCTGAAATTTGGATCACACATTCATATCAACCTACCAATACATCTAAAATTCTCTCTTTTCCCAAATACACCCATAAGTGTTGAATCCACCACTCTAGGACATGTTTTCTTAAGGGTTAGGTCTAGGAACATACCTAAAAACCAAGTCTAACACCTGAACCAGCACTATAAGACACTTATGAGTGTCCCAAAACTTCATATTCATGATTCCCATTCTCTCACAAAGCATATCTATCTGCTCCATGATTCACGTCATCATGACTTACCTAATTCTTCTTTTAGGCCTAAAAACAAACACCTTGAACATGCTTATTTCACTAAATCTAACTTCCTCATCACCTTGGAAAAATTTCACACCTATAATGACCTTCATCACACTCTATGATATCACAAAAATATCACCAAATCACTCCATCACCTCTAAAGCCACCATACGTAATTAAGACACCAAGAACCATCACCAAGACCAAACAATATCAACTAGACATTCAACACTACCAATAAACCTTCATGTTTCTCTTTCCTTTTGACATCAATACAATAAATGATAACTCCTACAACATCATACTTTAACATCAATGATAAAACCATGCCAACATTCCTTAACATAACATTTCAACTATGAAATCCTATATATGCAAGTCAATATCACTTTATAACTCATCTCACACTTTCATAAGCTCTTGTAGCAAATATCAACACAAAATCACTTAAGGATCTCCTAAATCTTCCTAAATTAGATGCACATCATTTAGAGTAACCACTACATCAAATCTAAATCACTTAACCAAGTTAAATAGACTATCTTCCTCCATTTTCAAGAATGCAATGGTCTTAGAGCCATGTCTTAGCAAGAAAATCACTTCAAGTATTGTCAAAGGTCTTCAACAGAAAAAGGGTTTAGTCTAGTAGCTAAATCACACCACATCACACTATTACATTGTTTTGTACATTCTCAACTCTATATTTATCCCATTATTTTTTTCAATATATACAAGGGTACACAAAGGGGGTTGGTTTAGATTACATTCACACTTATACAAAGCACTAGGAGACTACATGAGGCTTTCTCCCACTTGAGGGAATGCAGTGCAACATTTAGATTAGTTCATAAGATTTTTATTGCCAAGAGTCATCTAGCCTCACCCACACATTGATTTATCATTTTTTATATTATGCTTTGATTAAGAGCATTGTAGATATATGGGGTTTCTACTTGTTACAAGTCATTACAAGTGGTGTTGAGCTTATGCGAGCTATATAAACACACAACAACACAAATTTATAGAAAATTTAAGGAAACATAATACACAACCTCATTGTTAAAAGGTCTAAGACCATACATAAGAGGAAGAATTAAACCATGGTATAGAAAGAGTTGTATGGTCCTAGAAAGGGTTAACTTCTACTCACAATATCAAAATTGAAACATCTTCAGTTCGTATCATCCTTCCTACCCAATCTACACATCCAGATCTCCTTTGTTTCACTCTCTACATCTAAGTCTTCATCTCCTCTTATGTGTTTGAGCTATAAATGTATCATTTATAATTGTTTTAAGTATTAATGCATTATTTTTATGGTTAAAGGTTAATTGTTAAATAACTAATTCATAATAACCATATGTAACAAACCCTTATATCTTATATATTGTGTTATATCACATCTTCTTACATATGTTTTTAGGGTGTAAATAGTTGGTAAGGCCTCATGATAGAAAAATAGTTTTACATATGGTGGTGAATATACTCCAATGAGAATGATCAATAATTTATCTATATTTCACATATACTTGTGTTAAGTTAGTCCATTTTCTTTGTTATTAGTGTTTTGAATGTGTGAAAAAAGTATGATTATTGCACATTTCCTTTTTCCTTCCTCAAAACTGAAAATATAAATTAATAGATATTGGTTTGTACATGCCAAATACATGAATGAATGTAATTGCTCCAAATTTCCCTAAATTTTAATACTAATTTTACACTTTCAATAATTAAAATAAACATAACACATAAAAAAATTAAGTAAAATTTTGTCAATTGTGTGGCTATTACAATGAAATTTATATTTAAGTTTATTATTAGGTGATGGAGTGATGGTAATGATTGAGTCTTTTTTGGTCCAACTTATGAAGTGTAATTGATTTTTTATTACATACTTCAAATTATCATCAATAACCCTCGTTTGATTTGATGTGTTTGTGTCTTCATCTTTTGTGCTTTTAAAATTTGTAATTTTTGATAAAGTTTGAAAGATTTTAAATTAAATTAAATTAAAATTATTTTTCTTATAGACTTTGAAGATTGTGTTTTAGTTTTTAAATGTACATTTGTTTTTAGATAATCTAATAACCCTTGTATAGACAACATTACAACTCTTGTTTATATGTTTACATGATAAAGAATCCTCTTAAAGATTAAGTGTTTACTTGACTTAGAGATATGGTGGAAGAGGGAAAAAATATTATTGGGGATTTCAACTAGGATGATCATCTCCAATATATTTTTCCTATTAGAACTATTTTGAATCCACTCGAAATGTGTGCACCTCATGACACACACAAAGGATTCTTAGAAGCATAATCAAATGCTCAAATTCTCAATCCTTTCACTAAAGAATTTTTTTTTTGATGTCAAATACACTGATAAGTTTTTATTCTTATCTAGATTCAAAAAAATATGCGACGCCAAAGATGAGTCTGAAGATGGCCTACTATGTTTTTGTGTTATAACCAAATAAACCAACCAAACATTCTTGTCGTCAAAATTCTATGAAGTGGGTATTAGTCTGAAAAATTCTACCTTAAATTTTGAGGGCCCACATTGGAATGAAAGGTCCATATAATTTCAAGACCCATATTTAAAACAAACCCATATGATTTTAGGTCTTGTCTCTAAATGACAATCAATAGATCATAAATAACCATAATAATACTGAGTCCATTTTTAATTTATAGTTGGAAGGAAGAACGATAATGTACATGATATAGACCTTTGATCCCAAGGTCAAAAAATTTATCCATATTTCCTTCATTTTAGATATAGTCTATGCATTTATAGTCTTCTCTTTTCCTATGCAAGTAATCCCTCTTCAAAATTACGACATAAATGAAATAAATAATAATAATATGAAATAAAATAATCTTGTAGATATTTCTTGTAAATCTTCTTATTATTCCATCTCACCAAAAAACCAGCCATATGTGGTGGTCTAAGTTCATAGAAAAAAACTCATCTAGAAGGCAAGTGAACAAAGGTGTGAGTTAGACAGGAAATGCAAAAATAATAGGAGTGATGTGTGGTATTTTTTCAAACCTAAAGATGATGATAATGATATCATGAGAAAAGTTGGAAAATCATGGTAGTCGTGAAAAATCTCACAAGATGGATAGATGCACAAAGTTAGGGGTCAATTTTGTGGTCACTTTTTCAATTTTTCACAAAGGGCATATGCCCTTTATAAAAAATTCCTTAAAATATTTTTAATAGGTTTGGGAAATACGAATAAAAAGGTAATATGCCCTTTTTTTTTAAAATGGCACTCGCCCTTTGTATTAAAAAGGCCATATACCCTTTGTATTAAAAAGGGCATACATCATTTTTAACACAAAGGGTGTGAACCCTTTTTGCGAAAAAGGGTGTCTACCATTTTGAATACAAATGGCGTACACTCTTTGTAGAGAATAAAACAAAAAACACACACCTGCTCATATTTTTAAAATATGTAACTTGACAGGAGGAGTTTGGAGCTCAAATCCAAAGGGCATATACCATTTGTAAAACATTTAACCATTTTCTTCATACTTGCATGAACCAACATGTCTCGCGTGGGCTCAAGTGATTTTATTTCTCTTTTTTTAATTTTTAATGTTTTAATAAATTAGGGTATTAAATAGGAAGTAAATGTTTTGTTGTCATGTGTTTTTGTAAGGGAAAATTCACTTGAAAATAGGACAACTATGTCGTAGTGTTTAAAAAAATCATTATAGACCTTTCTCAACACCCGTCCAAGTCATCCTATCCCTCGTGTCAGTAATATTATGTCCTTCCAGTGGTCCATATGTTTGTTTCACCCTACCCTATGGGTGATTTAGAGAGAAATAGATTATTCAAGGACTTCTGAGGTAATACCTCTCAAAGTGGATTTTCAAGCAAGCTTAGGAAGGGCTATCATTAGCCTTTCTAAGACAAGTGCATACCCTCCAGAGTTGATCAAAGGCCCAAATTCATAAAGGATGTGTATTCAAGAGCCATGATCATAGTACAACTAATTGTGGAAGATTTTGGAAAGATTTGAAGACCCAGGAGCAAATTCATCAAAAGCAAGTTTTTTAGGCCGAAGGAACTTGCATCGCGAAAGAGCACTTGAACTCAGAGTTAGTTTTAGGAGCTCCAAAATGAGTTATGAGCCAAAAAATATCAATGGAAATAATTTGTAGTCCTCTACATTTTGGTAATCTCGGATCCTTCTCAAATCCCATGCTTTTTTAGGCAACTTATTTTTGTAGACATGGTTGGAAATCTCGAGATAAAAGGGAGTTTTTGAGAGTGTTTCAGGAAGAATAAAGTCATGAGACCCATTCCATCCTTCTCAAAATGTAATTTTCAGTCAAATTCATATAAATAAGTGTGGAAAACTTCATCGGGGAGCTCAAGATATGTCTATTTCAAGTTACCGCCCAAGGTACATGTTCAATACTTAGCCAATTTTATTGGGTGCCACATGGCAGTATGAGGATGAGGTGAAATTTTGTGCCCATTGTCCCTTTCCAAAGGAACAAGGGGGGAATTTTCGCTTCCCCATCTTAGGCATCAAGGTCACCCCATGTTACCCCGGTGACTTCATATAACTCCATTTGACCAACTTTCTATCCCCCTCCTCAACTCTCGCATGCATGACAAGTGTCACCCTAGGATGAGGGAATCATTTTATTTCCCCATCCTCCCTTTCCAAGGGGACAATGGGGAAAAAAATCACCCCCTCGTGTTTTCTCCAAGTTCTTAATATAACCAAAAATGACTCCCAAGTGCTAGATTTCAGCCCCTCCACCATTCCTCTCCACCTATGCATGAACTCTAAGTGGGAGCCTAGGGACAAGGAAAACTTGTGTACCCTCATTTTCTATTTCCAAGGGGACAAGGAGGGAAAATTTTCCCCATACCTCAAGGTATCCAAGCCTATTTAAAACCAGACTTATCTATTTTTCATTTCTCCCCCACACTTCTCCATTTGTACCCAGAACTCTAAAAATTTCCCAGTTCCTCCATTACATTTTTCTCTATTGTTTCCTTTTCCATCATCCCACCATGATATCATAACTAATTTTTCTCTTAAAAAGCTCAAAAATCCAAGCTACGAGCCCATAATGACCATGTGCATAGGAAACTAAAAAACCAAGGCATGGTTTAATATGATATTGTTTGCATTCATCTAAATTTCAAGAGGTTGTAAAAACTAAGATGATGGATTTTTCATGAAAAAGAATGAATTTTTGAAAAAGAAAACCCTCATTTCTTTGCATCATATTTTTGAAATATATTATCTTTTGTTCCAGATCGGGTTGAGCCAAAATTTCAGAGGTGAGACAAAGACAAAAACTATATAAAAACACCAATTTCTCCAAAATTCGAGGTCCAGAAAGCCAATTACTAAAAATAGTAATCTCCCACACAAGTAATTACTATTTTTAGTAAGATCTCAAAGTGATCAATTTCAACAAAGGAAGTGTGCACAGGAGCATCCCGAAGGAGAAATAGAGTGATCTAAGGTGGAAAGGGTAAAAATATCACTTTTAAAAATACTAAAGCTCTTTTGGGTACAGATAAGTGCCTTATCCACCATGAAATTAAATTTCATAAGTATCCCAAGATTATCTCTTTCTTCTAAGTATTCAGATGTGGGGAAAATGATGTCACTCACGTGGGCCTCGATGATCTCAGAGAATGCATGCTCAGTGATTCCTAATTGTGGTCATCCATGTTCTAGGGATGGCATAATTGTCATGGTTTCATGGTCTAAGTGATTGTTCCAATTTCCCATTTCACATGCATAATCAATCATAAATAAATGGTGGTGTTTCATGGTTTGGAATGGTTGTTTCATACTACAGAATGAGGCATCCTTCATGGTTTCAATAATGTACTCATCAGTTCTCATCACTTGTATGGGCAGGTGCATCATTCCATGGAGAAATATTTGTCGGATAAAATGGTGGTGTCGTAGAGTATCATCACAAGCATTTCCACAAGTCATCTAGAATCCACCTTAAGAAATATCAATAGTGTTTTTAACACTCATTTTATGGTCTAGGTTGTTTATGCATCATATACAAGGAAGGGATTGTGATCATCACCAAAGGGAAAAGTTCTCAAAATGCACTTCATCAAATCTTTCCAATTAGTAAAATAGTGTGGACATGTATTAGAATTCATCAAAGACTGGTTTTCATCCTCAACTTCTTTGAAGTGGACCTCCATGAGCAATTCCTATGGTCATCAAGTTAATCATTCAATAATGTTTCTAAATACTCAGTTTGAGGTGTCTATGCATCATTCAAAGGAGGTTTCTCATGGTGTAAATTTTCAAGGATCTAAAGCTCATTGCATTGGAGCATTTCATTAGATTAGTTAAATAGTAAGGTGAAATCATCGAGGCGGTATCTTCATCACCCTAGTTCTCTCTCTCTCTCTCTCTCTCTTCTCTCTCTCCCCCTCTCTCCTTAATGTTATATTTCTTCATTGGGGGTTGCACTCTTTCATTTTTTCTTATTCATTTAAAATGTGATTTTAATTTGTAATGTAATAAGTCTCTCGCATGCTCCTCGGGCTTGTAACTAGATGTTTAAAAACTGGACTAGGCAAGATAAAACTACTTTTTCATGGGTGGTTTTAAGTAGGGTAACCACAAAAATAACAGAGGAAGAAAATTGGGGGGAGCTCTGTGTCAGATTGAGCCCAGCTGTGATCCTGCTTGGAAGGATAATGTTGAACTATGGAATTTTCTCCAAATGGGGGGTGTCTCTAGATTTATTGAGAAAATACAAGGCCATGATCAACATATTTATGTACGTTTTCCACCGATTGGAAGGACATGAATATTAAATATGGAGGGAAAAGAGTGTTGATGAATGAGGAGCTGATTGCAGAGGGTACAAGTCTAGCTTTGGATGGCATCTAGTTTTTTAGCAAAAGGGTCGACAAAAATGCCGAAGCGAAGAAGTTTTCTGAAGCAGGGGAATAACTCATCTTTGTTATGGCTGGCATTAAGGTAAGTTCCATACCAGAACCCTTTGATGAAATTACCAAAATGATGGTGCAATTTATTTCATTCTCCCCCACATTATTGTCCCCACCAAGCACTTGATTTTCCTTAATCACTTTAGGAGAAATTTTGTTGTTTGCTTCCCGCACTATCTTTTGAATTCCTTGAGTGCTTGATTCTTGAATTTCAAAAGCATACTCGGCCATCCCCTCCACCAGGGGCTTATCTTTCTCCGACATTCATTTCCTTGTCAAATTCCCCGCCATCTCTACTTCCCCGAGCCCCGCCCAATCCCATTCACAAGACCCCAACGCCAACATGACCATTCTTCCCAAAGATTAAAAGATCAAGACTAAGAGCCCTCCACCCTCCATAAGAACCCCACCTCCTTCGACCATGTCCTTAGGAGCACTTGGAAATGGTTCACAATATTTTGCATATAAGTAATGCAAGGCAAGATAACAATTCTCAACAAGAGATGGAAAATATTCTTCTTAATGGAAAGGCTAGAAAAGGAGGTTGAAAGTATTAAGAAAAAGTTACATCGCTTAAATAGGAAAAAGGAAAAGAAAGATGAATGAGGATGCGGGTGTTGGCTAAGATGATCGATTTTTCATGAAAAGATACAAAAATTGAACTTCTGATAATAGAGGGAAGTTCTAAGGATAGACACGATCACAATATGGCCATCTTCAAAGCTATAAGTGAATTTCTCGATCAACAGGTCAAAAGCATCACAATGTTGAGTGAATTTGCATGACGTACCCAAAATTTAAATCGGGCAATTCAACGTGACACATTTGATGATACAAGTCTCCTCACAAGGTGTTCGGGATCCGGAAAAGCTCCCGAGTGTGCGTGAACATGAAATCCCGCATGCCCCGCTTAGCCC
Source organism: Taxus wallichiana var. yunnanensis (assembly GCA_018340775.1). NCBI lineage: Eukaryota > Viridiplantae > Streptophyta > Pinopsida > Cupressales > Taxaceae > Taxus > Taxus wallichiana. Next base: position 227,741,466 of record CM031241.1, read on the forward strand.
CACATGCTTTGTTTTCTCTTTTCCCTCTTCTCCAAAATTTTTACTCTTCGGTTATGAAACCGCCGCCCTACAATCTCAGAATCGCTGCTTTCAGTGGCGGCAGTCCTTCACGCATTTTCGAGTAATGCTCTTTTAACATGAATCACGTTTCAATGTTTACCATCTTTTTCAAGCATTAATGTTTCTTCCCTGGAATAGTGTTTTGCCATTGTTTATAGTTTAAGAGATCAATTTGGTTTTTACCTTGGGTAAATGCAAATGCTATAAATAGATGGCTTGTGCTCAAGCAAAATTTGCCTCTCATTTCTCATTGCAAGATTAGTCTTTCATTTTTTTAGAATTCTTAGTTTATTTCATTGTATGCTTAGTTAGTGTTGTTTTGTTGTTAGGAAGGCACATATCCATCTTGTGCAAGTGTTGTTGATATTTTATCCAATCCATTGAGTAGAGTAGTTTGTTTTCAATAAGAAGCCATTAAAGTTGCAGGTTTTGTTCTTCAAACAGATAGTTTCGGGTTCCGATGTTTTATGTCAGCATGACTCTATAAATCCCGCTAGGAATTACATAAGCCAAGCTCAAGTTCTTGCGTTATCTCTCTCCTACTCGCATTTTTCTTAACCTACCTTTGTCCCAATATCTACTTTTGTTGATGCTAGCATTACACGCTTTTCTCGGATCCATGAACACGAAGAAACAAGGAGATCACACCGAGGGGACAAGATCACACACACCATTAGATTCGCCACTATTCTCAGTAGAATCCAGGTTTTAGCTTTCAAATTTATAATTAGAAGAATATCAAATAGAGTAGCCAATTACTTTATTTCCTAATCTTACCTTCAATATTGCCAGTGTTCTCTGGGGATTGATAGTTTCAGAGACTATGATTCTTTCCTCACTTCTAAGGTAGGATCAAGGGTCTTTCAAATAGATTAGATCAGTTATTTCATTGCTAATAGATTTACAACCCATAGCTATACTCGGTTACTTTGTTTGTTTTAAAATTCACACTAGGTTAATTGTCAATTTCTAGATATATTAAAATAGCTGCTCTTTCAAATTCATCAAAAATAACAAAAATATAGAAGTTATATATGTTATAGACATACTTCGTGATAGTGAATTTTATTTTGCGCATTTAGTTTATATAACTTTCTTTTGTATGACAATCACTTCACCTGAGCCCAGGGAATATGTATTCGAGCCAATCGTGCCTCATTCTCATCACTTGCCATAACTGGATCAAATCTCGTGATCCAAGTCTTCCAACAACGGTAAACTTACAACAAATCAGTTTCCAACTACACGATAAAACATAGAGGACGACCAAGCACACACATTTTGGTCAAATCAACCAAACTGATTACAATTCTAGATTCATATAACGATGACTTTGTGGAAGGGTTTGAAAGAGAGCTTAGACCTTTGGTTGTGATCCTTTAGTCCCACAAAGAGGAGACACTCTCACGAGATATAGATACAAGCTTGAGAATCTGGGTTGCACAAACGCTTTATAAGATATTCTCGAGAAGATCGCACAATTATTAATTCTCAAATATAGAAGCTAAGAAAGCATACGATTATGGATACTAGGATTAGGGATTCAACATGACCAAAATGACCACTTCAATCTACGAATACAAGTCCCACCGCCTCGAGTCCATAGTGAATCAAACATAGATGTTGGCCTACGTATGTATTCGATCTACTCCACTACCACCTACAATCATCGAACAGTTATCCTTGCTTTCATAACAAACTAACAAAGCTAGGAGTTCGATGGCCAAAGAATCGCCCATAGAAATCCGCCTATGACCTCATCTGGAGATATACATCATCCTGGACATTTTCCACATATTCCACAACCTATGAATCAATATTGATTGTTTCTGATATCCTGCCGATCGATCTACACATGGGTTCGTGTTAGGAGGGCCTTCTTTGCCTTAGATTCGCAATTTCTACTATGCGTGTAAAGACATCATATTTCCCAATTAGCTTGGCATCCCACACATATTTAATCCCCACCGGCTATCTCGGCACGACCTCATCGGGTGTGAGGAAAAAGTTACTTGTAGATTCCCATGCATTTCATTGTCACTTTTGCATCATACAATGTCCCCGAGGACATTTGGGGCACCGAAAAGAAATAAATCAGTCATCTCGTAGCTTTGAATGTAAATGATCTAACACATGTCACCACTCGCACTTTTCACCTCCCTACAGAATTTCATCAAATCAAATAATGATAAGGCCTCGAAGAAGTGGGCTAGTTGGATGCATTCAAGTAGTTGTTTTGTTTTTAATAGTATGTTTCTTTGTTGTTGTTTAGTTGTTGTTTTATCCATGTCTTTCTTCTTTTTAGTAGCTTCTCTTTTGACTACTATTGGACTTATTATGATATCTGGATTAAGATCCTTTTTATGATTTTTCATTATTGATCTAGCTTTTAAGCCTTTTGTGTAATAGGGTATAGTCCATTCAAAACTATTTTCCTTTAATAAAAAAATTAAAAGAGGACTTAATTTTCTTCCTAAGAATCTAAATAGTTGCATGTTGTGAGGGACATATGAAAAGTCATGTGGGGGTAGGCAAGAGAGACTTCTCATTTCTATGAATTATAATGGCACCCTCATTTCAAAGGGTTTTTAATTTTGTATACTCATGAGAGCTTAATACTTGTGAAGAAACAAAAGAGATAGCTATTTCCTTTATTTCCACTCTCTATGTTCTTCTATTTCTCACTGTATAATTTTGTAAAAATCAATGAAGAAAGAAGGAGTTTCATTCCTTTTTTGATGAGAAGATTATTGAAACTTTGCGTTCTTAATCTTACCTCATCTTGTTGTAAATTGCAAAGTCATTTTTCTTTTATATCTATGTGTGTTGAAGTACTCAATTAATGGTTGTAGGCATCTGATTTTCTACCTACAATATTAATCCCCCTCTTTTCCCACTCCCTTTCCTACTCTCTCATCTAAATTCATCCCTTGCAAAAAATTACAAGATTTTTCCACAGGTTTAGTGGAGTTTCCCTATTGGATCCCCATCCTTCAAGCCACCACAAATTTCAATTTCATACACACATAATAAGTTTAGCTACACTACCCAAGCAGACGGACCTAGAGTCCCAAAGACTTTGGCGGATAATCACCAATTTTTCCACCTAACAAATTTTCTCACCAACACTTTTTGGTGCTCACCATGGGGTAGACTTGGTAGCAATATGCACCCAAAATATGACCATAGAATCCTAAAAAGTAAATATTCAAAAAATACAAATAAAATAAACAATTGAAAAAATAAAAATTGAAATCCATTTGTTGGAAAACCCGTTATTGATCCTTGTGAATGACCCTTCATATTCCACAGTGTCTTTTCATATTCCCATTACAAGATCTTCCCAAAAATAGTTGAAAGGAGATATACTAGGATAAATAGGCTAGAGGATTTATTGATCCCATTTTTGAGGCTTTGCAAAACCCACAAGAAAATATCATAGATAACCCCTACTATTTCTCTCAATCTTCATCTCCATCTAAATCTTCAAGTGGTACCCCTATAAATCCCATTCAAAACCCTATTGATACTCCTAAAAATTCTCCCATATTTCAACCACCATTGAACATTGAGTTCCTTGGTAAGAAGAACAGAACCAAAAGAATAATTGGGAAAAGAAGAAGAATTTGTGAAATTAGAAGATGAAGTGAAGTAAGAAGAAACAATGGAAAATGAAGAAAGAGAAAGACCTCAACCCATTGTTCCATTAGGAAGGAATACATGTCCACTTGCTCTTACCCCCTTCACAATCTACCAATAGGTTCCTGTAAGAACTTTCCAAAGTTCAAAGGTGATGACACCCAACTTCCTGAAGAACACATCTCTACCTTCACCACATCATGTGGAATTCTTGGAATCAAACACGAAGATGTTTTTGTGAGACTGTATGTGGAGTCACTTCAAGATAAAGTAGCATAATGGTTCTACCTCTTACTAGATAATTCTATCACCTATTTGGAGGACAAAAAATTTGGTTTCAAAGAAAGATTCAAATCTATAGAATACTATCAAGACCTCCTAATCTAGCTGGCTCAAATAAAGAAGGAATATATAAAACTATGAGGGACTTCATAGCTTGTTACAACAGGTTGCTCAAAAGGATACCTCTTAAATATACACCCTCCGATGACAAAATGAAAATTTTATTCATCAGTTCCCAAATTTTGGAGGTAGGCTTCTTTATCCAAAGGGTTCAACCATGGAATCTTACACAAGCACAAAGAATGGCCATTGAGGTTGAAGATGATCTCATCCTATCTGGAAAGATAAAGAATCTTACAAAGGGTAAGGCCCAACATCCCAAATATGAGAGAACATGTTCGTTGTTGTAGAAGTTGGTAAATGAAATTAAAGTATTAAAGAGGGAAGTTTTCCAATGAGGATATCACCAAGGTCACAATAAAAATCAAATTGCAGGAGCATCCCAAAGGCTTGCTTTGGAGGCTCCACCTGTTAATGCAAACTACAAAACTCAAGAAGATGAAGAAAGGCTTGAATAAGAAACTAAAGATGATAATTTCCTAGAGATTGAAGGGCTTGAGAATGATGCATAAATAAGATTATGTAATTACTCTGGAGGTGATGAAGATGATGACAAAGATGCACCTAGTTTCTCATGTGTAGTATTCACCCATTCTAGTCTCAAAAAGGGCTTCTTCTTCCATTGTTGCGAAGAAAAAGAAGGTTTAAGATCCTCACCATGGTGAGTCTACAAAAGTAAAATAATCAGTCAAGGATCTCCACTTCCAACCTCCATAGAGTCTTCATTAGAGAAACCCGATCCCATAGCAATCAAGAGGTTACATGTTAGTCCAGGTAAGTCTTCCCATGCTCCTTCTAAACCTAACTTTTCTCTTACAAAATCTAGCCCTTCAAAATTCCTTAATGTACCTTTAAATTCAACCTCTTTTCCCCAAACTTATACTCCCTTATCCAAGCCTATCATAATTCAAAATCAGTTCCTTCATCCCCCCATCAACACCTAGTCCATTCAATTATGTTGAAGATGAAAACAAGACCAAAGTTGAGATTACTGAAATTGAGTATTTGTGAACACACCCAGAGAAAATCAAGAGGTTGGTCGATGTTGTCTAGAGTGGTTACCCAAAATCCAACATTCTTGTGAATCCCAATCCTAAGGTTCTACTAATAACACCACCCTTGCCTCCTACACATAACATGCTTACTTTGATTACATCAAATACTGATAAGATCTATCCTTTCTATGCATCCCTTCTCATCCAGAATACAGATTGAATAATTACATAATAGATTCAAGTGCCTCTAACAATATAATTCCTATGAAGGTTATCAATGCCCTCAAACTCATTGTGACTGAGGCTAGTGGTTCTTTATTACTCCATGGAGTCAAAGGAAGTCCCACTTGTAGGGAAGGTCAAGGATGCATAGGTGAATCTCACCAAATTTCCAAATAAGAAGGTGTCAATGACTATCTTGGTAGAAAACATCCCATGGATACATTTGGAATGTTGTTAGGTAGAATTCTATTCTGCCAAGACTTGGGAGGAAAATCTAGATGAATTTGTCTTTTACAACCATCCCAGTTAAAGGAGATATGGAAAAGTTGTGTTTTGTGAAAAATATGAGATATATAGTGTGAAATTTAGGAATCTCGAGAGCCAACATCTTGTACCAAGATAGAAGGATGAATCATTTTGTAAAAACTGAAGAGGAGGATGAGATTCCCATCTTGATAGACCAAGTATCCCTTTCTGAGGGGGTATTTATCTTGAATAAGTATTGAGAAACTTTGAGTTGCAAGAGAATGGTTCTAAATTTCCAAATAATGCAAGCAATGATGAATATGAAGTGGTCCTTGATGAGTTCTAAGTGGAGCAATCATCTTATGTTCTTACCCATGATGAGGAGATGTTCTCATTCCCATTTGAAGAAGTATATTCTCTTGATCATGTCATCCATGAAGAAGAAACAAATCCAACTTGTGATGAGCTCTCAAAAGGTTTGAAAGAACAGTTTGTGTAAGAACTACTAAGAGCTAAAGAAGAAACAAAATACCCTAAGCTCAACCTTGAACTCCTAATGTAAAATATGGATTTGTAAGACAAACATGAATCAAATTTTATTTTCTCAAATGATTCAATAAGTGGTCATGAAAAAGCAAAGAAAGGTGAAAATTTTGATGTCCCTCCTAAGCCAATGGATGATGGATGCAATGATGAAATTTAATTCTTATTCTTTCTTTTCGAAGATGAAGATTCTTTATGTGGTGAAAATATTGAAACAAAGAGTTTTGAGGTCCTTGAAGTCGAGGCTTCCCTTGACAAAAGAGTGATAGAATGTAATGAACTCTAGGATGATGAAACACTTCCCCCAAAATGTTGCCTTGATTTTCACAGAGAAGATCCTTCAAATGAATGTAAAGGTGAGATTTTGGTAGTCCCAAAGAAGGATTTTGTATAAGAAATCTTGGAATCTATATAAGGTATAGAAGATCCCAAGATGAGTCTTGACCTCTTGACTCATGTCATGGCCATGCAAGACATGTGTGAGGTTGTTTCTAACTATTCACTCTATTTTCAAACATCTCATAATGATATAGATGAATTCAAGGCCTCTGAAGAAAAATTTTTCAATAAGCATGAATGGGTGGAACAATAAAACTCAAGATACTCAATCTATTCAAACAAAAATTAACCTTGGGGCAATAATGAGATGGTAAATGAGAAATCAAAATTGTTGATGAGTGGGGAAAGAAATTAGCATTATGAAACTAATTTCAAGGAAATTGAAGGTAATGGAATTTATGAGAGAAGCTTCAAGCATAAAAATATCGTGTAGGATCACTCCTCCAAAGTACACAGATAGTCATGAAATTACCTGGCTTTCATAAGCAATTAAGGAGAGGAAGCTACTTCCTTGAACCGGTCAATTTCTTCATAGAACATCATCACTCAGTATTACCCCTTTAGGGGTAACCTTTGAAAAAAAAGTGCTTCAAAAAGTGGATTGTCCCTCACATTATACCATAGGTGATTTAGGTTTGTTTTTACTTCCCTTGTTGTGTGTGTTTATTCCTTTTGTGTGTTGTGTGTTACTTTTTTGTTGTGTGTGTGTATCTTCCTTCTAGTCTTTCTCTTGAAATTTGTATGACTCTGTGTATCCCAATGGATAAGGCACTAGTCAATTTTGTAAATTGAGATTTTAGAGTTCCTTCTCATCATGTTCTCACTTTTTTCAATCCAGAATGAGTCCCCAATTGAGATCCAGTTTTTTCCTATGTTTTTGCAAGGGCAAAAATTCAATTGAAAACAAGACAACTATGCCCTAGTGTTAGAAAAATCATTGTAGACATTTCTCGACACCCCTCCAGGTCAACCTATCCCTCGTGCCACTAATATCCTTTCTTTCTAGTGGTCCATATGTGTGTTTCACCCTTCTCCATAGGTTATTTAGGGAGAAAAATATTATTCAAGTACTTCTTAGAGTGATACCTCTCAAAATGGATTTTCAAGAAAGATTAGGAAGGGCTATCATCATCCTTTCCAAGATAAGTGTATACCTTCCAAATCTGATCAAGGAAAAATTTATCAAGGAGGTGTATTCAAGATCCATGATCATAATACAACTAATTGCAGAAGATTTTGGAAATATTTAAAGACCTAAGATTACATTCATCAAAAATAGGTTTTTTTGAGGCCGAAGGAACCTACATCGTGAAAGAGAACCTGAACATAAAGTGATGATTATGGGATCTCTGGAATGAGTTATGAGCCAAAATAAATTCAATATAAATCATTTTCATTCCTCTACATGCTGGTAATCTCAGATCCTTCTCAAAACCCATGTATTTCTTTAGGCAACTCATTCTTTACAGACATATCTGGCAATCCCAAGAAAAAGGGAGTTTTTGAGAGGTTTTTAGGAAGTGTTAAATTTCAAGTCATTAGACCCATCCCATCCTTCTCCAAAGGTCATTTTCAGTCAAATTCATATAGAGAAGTGTGGAAAAAGTCATCCGAGAGCTCAAGATATGTACGTTTCAAGTTTTCTCCCAAGGTACATGTTCGATACTTAGCCAATTTTTTGGGTACCATGTGGCAGTATGAGGTTGAGGATTACTTTTTTTCCCCATTTTCCTTTACAATGGACAAGGGGGACAAAAATACACCCCCCACCTTAGGCATCATGGTCACCCCATGTGACCCCGGTGACTTCATATAACTCCTTTTAACCAGCTTTCTAGCCACCTCCTCAACTCTCACATGCATGACGAGTGTATCCCTAGGATGAGGGTTCCCTTTTGTGTCCCCATTATCCCTTTCAAGGGTAAAAGGGGATAAAAAAATGCACCCCCCTACTTTCTTCCTCTAAGTTCTTCATACGACCAAAAAGTGACTCCCACGCACTAGATTTTAGCCCCCTCCTCCATTCCTCTCCACCATTACATGAATGCCAAGTGAAAACCTAGGGGAAAGGCACACAATTTTACCCCATTTTCCCTTTCCAAGGGGATAAGGGGGATAAAAATATTCCCCCTCCCTCAAAGTAGCCAAGCCTATTTAAAACAAGACTTAGCCATTTTTCATTCTCTCCCACACTTCTCCATTTGCACCTTGAACTCTGGTGAAATTTTTCTAGGTTCCTCCATTATATTTTCCTCTATTGCATCCTTCTCCATCATCCTTCATGATCTCATAACCAATTTTTCTCTAAAAAATATCAAAAATCCAAGCTCCAGGCCCATATTTTCTCCAGAATGACCATGTGCACAGGAAACTAAAAAAATTCTTAACTAAAAAACAAAGGCACTATTTAATCGAGATTTTTACATTCATCTACATTCATAGGAAATAAAAACCCGATGATGTATTTTATGCAAAATAAGGAATTTTGAAATTAACAAACCCTCATTTCCATGCACATTTTTTTTGAAATTTATTATCTTATGTTCCAGAGATCGGGTTGAGCCAAAATTTTAGAGGTGAGATGAAGACAAAAAACCCATATCAAAAACACTGATTTTTCCAAAATTTGAGGTCTAGAAATCTAGTTACTAAAAATATTAAGCTCTTACACAAGCACTTACTCTTTTTAGTAAGATCTCATAGTGATTAACTAAAATTAACTAATAAGATGTAGTATGGGATAGTTAATCTAAGATATGCACAACTATAAATAAATGACTAAGTAAATGTAGTAAAAAGATATAAATAATCTAGAACAATATATGAAAGGAAATAATAAACCCTAATGTGCAAGGAGAAAAGGGAAAGGAATCAACTGATAATTGGTGACTATTGCAGAGTGTCACAAAGGTGGCTAGAGAAAATAGGAGTAGGAACGACTATGTGGAGGTCCCAAAAAGACTCGATTTGGATCAGAGGATCTCGAGAGGATGGGGGTACCTGAGGAGGACTGGGGCACCCAGTGTCACTCTGGTCTATAATATAGGTTCCCTGGTCTGTGAAAAGCTCTAGAACTAGTTCTTACAGGGTTGAAGGGTGGTGTAAAACCCTATATGTGTTTCACATCAGGTTCGTTGTCCCGCACTGTATGTCACACTAATTCAAGATGATGTAAAGACATGTAAAAGACCAAAAGGAAGTATCAAAACCTAAAAATAAAAATACAGAATGAATGGGTTGAATCGACCTCGATGACATAATAGTGGGTTTACTACTTTGAGCGTTGCACTACATTTCAAACCCAAATGTAGTTCTGGTGAGTGTGTGCATGTCCCTAGATGCTCTTGTGTCAAGTTACACTTTGTGAAATAGTGAGCAATAACTAAATGTATAAAATGTAATAACATGTGTGCATGGAATAAAATAAAATCCTCCCCCTATGAAGTGTGATGTAGACTTCCTAGCTTATGCCTTGATGATGGAGCTATGTGGATGCAAATGCAATAGATGGATGCAACTCTAGATGAGTGATAGTAGTAGATGATGTTAGGTCCCTCATTATGGTCTCATAACTTTATATTTATAGGGTTCTCTTGATCTAATTTCATAATTAACCCCAACATGGATGACTACCAAAAATATAAGGATGAAAATGGCTAGAAAGAGCCCAAAAAGTGGTGGGAAAGTAGAAAAGGATTGGGCACCTGGTAGGACTAGGGTGCCCACGGCACCCCAAGATACTACTGGGTGCCTCAAGGGCTAAAATGATGAGAAAATGCTGAAACAAATTGGGCATGTGGATAAAAATGTGTGGGAATGATGAAATAAAAGTAAAATAAAATGGCCAAAAGATGGGGATTAATTGTTAGAGATCACAAGCATTGAGAGGGGGGGTGAATCAATGGAGATTAAAATTTTCAATGATGTTTATCTAGATTTCTATTAAGGAGTGAAATCATATAGTCAAGAGAATTTAAACAAACATATTCCTCGAACAAAACTTTCAGGAGACAAACCCACTTGAAACCATGGATTTATTAGGGACACCAATTCCAAAGTCTTATAATGGTTTCGGTTGAACACCCACTCAACCTATGAAGATTTTCACAACTTCAAGCACCCACTTAATGAATTTTAGAAAGCACCAACTTAAGGAGCACTAACCCCTAATTTAATCAGCTACAACTATATTTTGCAGGCACCTACCCATAAAGGAGGTTGCAACCCCTTGAATATGCTAAGCTACAACTTAGACTTATTTTACATACAAGCTTTGATCATCTAGTTTCAAAATTTCTTACACAATGGATTATGATCACTTTTCTATATGTCTGTGTTCTCTCTTTCACTCTCTTCTTCTCATTTGATTCAAACTCTTCTTTCTCAATCAATCTGCCGCATTGATGTTCTTCTCATTTGATATATCTTCTTCACTTCATTTTTCTGCTCTACTCCTTCCTCTCTCTTTTCTTTCTATATCTCCTTTATCTTGAATGCATCATCTTCTCACTTGAGCAACCACCGTATTGGTATCAAATTTCCTCTATATAGTTAATCAACCCATTCCAATACTTCCTTTGGCATGCCATGTAATCTTCTACTTTATCACCTGAAAATATGGTCCATTAAATGAATACAACTAACTCCATATTTTTCTCTTGCTATATTTGGCTTGATTTCACCTTTTTCTATGCATTCACTAGAAAATATTTATTAGCCAATACCTAAAAATAGATTTCTCATCTTTCTATAATTTCCAACATGATCAAGATGAGCAAGCTACTTTCTTCTCTGATATTTAATTTTCCTTGAAATCAGGAATCACATAGAGAACTACAACTATATTTACACAAGTTCAAAGAGCATTAAATGTTTATAGGCTAGAACAATAGATTTCTTCATTCTTCGTGGAGCTCAAGTCGTATACTCAGCCACAATCACCAGAAAATTGAATCACCATCGATTTTGGAGAACAAAATCTCACTTATCCATTTTTGAAATAATTTGATTTTCCTCAAGCCTTATCCAGTTCATACTTGTTTAATTTGCGGCTATCATTAGCTTATTTGAATTTTTATTTATATCGTGACACTTTCCTTTGATCTACGGCTTTTCTCCTCTCTGATAGCTTTTCTTATATTTGGATTTCTTTTTACTTTGTGGCTTTTACAATGTTACGTGGCTTTTCTTCTTGTTTGTTTCCTTCCCATGGCTTTGTCCCATGTCCACAGCTATTTTATTTTATGTGTGGCTTCTATAGTTCTTTATGGTTATCTTCTCTTTTCTTACCACTTCCTCTCGAACTTCCCTTACTTCCCTTACTTCCACTGGCTTTGCCTTCATTCATCCTTGCTTGCACGGATCTTCCTTCAAATCCGTGACTTCGCCTTTCTCACCCATGGCTCATCCTTTAGCTTCTTTTTTCTTTGCATCTTCATCCCTTTACCCACGGCCTTCACTAAGTTTTTGCAGCTTCTCCTAGAGTTATGCGGATTCTTGTAGACTTCGGCGGCTACTTCAAGACTTTGGTGGCTATCTCCTCATATTTGTGGCTTGCACAAAAATGGATTAAGTCCCTTAGAAATTATCCTTGATCATCCTAAATCCTCTATGAGTTGACACTACCAATAAACCTTCATTTTTCTCGCTTGCTCACTTTACAAATTAATCCTTTTTGCCATCAATGTCACTTGACATAAATAATTTTCCATTAATGCAACTTAACATCAATGAAAACACATATGAAAATGAAAAAGGTCCAAATTAATTAATATTTTCTTCACTCAAGAACCTTCTAAATAGTAGTATGAGACCAGGATAAATATTGTTTAAAGTGCATGATTTTGTGAATACATTTTAACCCCCAATTTATGTTGGTGAGTTGAAATCTCGGTAAAATAAAGTAATTAGAAATGTGTACCTAATTTCCATAAAGGGTGTAGTAAAAATGCACCAAAGGACTAAAAAAAGTGTGGAATGAAAAAAAGATAAAGATGGAGGAGCGTGAAAACTAAAGATGAAAAATGCACAAATAAAAAGTGATGAGAGTGAACCTAAGGCAAAACGTGTGTGTAGCTATTGTGGTGTGTAGTATACCTACATGGTTAGTAAAGCATGTGTTGTCGTGGAGTGTTGTTTTTGTTGTTGTTTCCCCCAATTTGATTCCTTGTTTCTCATATGGCCGACATGCAAGGAGAAAATGATCAAGTAGTCAAATATGTATGTATGTAAGTGTAAAATGCTATGTAAAATACACATGTATGAAGGTACAATACGCAAATGTAAAGTACGTGAAAAGAAAAGTGTAAATGGAACATGTGCACATGATCCATGTCGAAAAAAGGGTGTAGAAGGATATCCTGTACTATGATTTTTTTGGGTGATCTCATGCCACCTAGTTGAAGAAGTGTAGGGAGAAATGTTTTGTGTCCTCCAAGATCTAACCGATTCTGCTAAAATGTGTGTGAAGAGATCTCCGTATTATCCTAGTATTTTTGGGAGATCTCCACGCCACTAGCCAAGTAGTGTAGAGAGGCACACCTACTGTAACCCTTAAGCATGTAATTGCTTCCCATAAATGCTAAGGATGCATGTCTTGTAAAATCCATTGTGTATGGGGTTTGTAGAGTGGTTTGAACCCACTCACTGTAGAAAAATGAACCATGATGGTGTAGAATATCTAAGTTAGTATGTAAAAACCCTCAAATGATGCCTCCCTCTTTGGGGGTGCATGTGATATTGCTTGATAGGAGAATGCGGCCCCAAAAGAGGACCAACTACATTCTAAAATGTGTACCCTAGAAAGTGCTTCATAGAACCCAAGGCATGCACAAATAAGAAGGATAGCCAAAGACAAGTGTAAAAATGTAATGCATGCATGCATATAAAAACATGTGTAAGCTACGTAGACAATGTAGAACACATAAGAAAATAAGTATGTCATAAAAAGTGGGCCACATACATGGGACATCATGGCCATGAAAAAAATCAAGTGTGCACACAAACATAGGGAAAAGCCCGCATATAATGAAAAATAATGGCAAACAAGTGTAAACAAAGAAACAAGTAGTCATAGAAACATACAATCCTACAAAACAAGTGTCATACACATGGAACACTTGTTAGCATCGTTACTTGTTATGTTAGAGAAATATCCAATATGTCAAAAACATATGTATGATCAAGTAATGCAAGATGTTAAGTACAAAATGAAACAATAGCACCTAGAAGAGATGAATGTAGATGCCCCCAGTGACCATTATAGGAAGGGTAGAAGGAAATCATCCAAGCCATGTGTAGGAGTCATGTATCTGACGATCTAAAAAAAAGGCATGCGCATGTGTGTGATGATATAGATAATGACATATAAGAAATCAATCTAACATATGTAGTAAAGTGACCTTGTAAAACACTAGTAAACAAGAGTAAATGCCCATAAGACTATGTAGTATGCCGTGGATAGATGGAATGAAATACAAGATGGAATGATAGGATCCGTGTTCCCCCCGAGTGAATGGAAGTGTATGAAATTAGGTTCATTTTTTTTCCCCCCTCAATAGTAAAAAATGAACCGTAAACAAGAGTGTGTCATCGGAAATGGTCATAGTGTGTGTTGTGTCTAACGCGTTGTGATGAATGTGTATGCGTAGTGATGAAGTACAATATATAGAAAGGATGTGCATGAATCCTATATCCAAAGTGTATATATCATGACTAGATGAATGGAGGAGTGATGATTTAGCCTAAGCGTATATCACTATATGATGAATGAATAAGTGATGATTTATCCCTAAGCGTATATCACTATATGATGAGTGGATGAGTGATTATTTAGCCCTAAGTGTATATCACTATATGATGAGTGGATGATGAGTGGTGATGTAACCTAAGGTGTATACCACTACAAGATGATATAATGGAGGTGGTGATCTAGCCTAAAGCATATACCACTACTAGATAGAAAGAGTGAGTGACGATTTAGCCTAAAGTGCATATCACTAGCCTAGGAATGTCACATGATGAAATGTCACATGGTGGGTGTAAGTTTCATTTGATTTATAAACCCTCGGCAATCAAGTATGGACCGAGGAACTAAATGTGTCATAAGATTGTGAGTCAATGCGTAGAAGACAATGTAGCGTGTATAATGAGAATAAACGACCATGTGATGAATAAAATGTGTAAATGCGTGATGTTGAAAATGCAAAGCTAGATGTATAGGATGTAATGTATAATGTGCAACGTAACATGTGTAGTAATGTAGAATGTAGGGATAAAATGTAAAGCTATACTCATATGTAATGTAAACTAACATAGTATGTATAATGTGTATGAAGTAGGTATGTGCAATGTATGATTGGACTATGTACATAGATAGCCTAATAATGTATGTAATGTGTAGAATGACTAGGATATATGATATGTAGAATGACTTAGGTATGATGAAAATGCATGTAGAATAATAGTAGAATGTAGACTAAGTGTAGTATGTATTGGTGTATAATGCACAATGTGTGATGAAATGAAATGTATAATGTCTATAGTGCAGTGTGTGGGGTTTAGTGTAATGGTAATCCCTCAACATTCAAGTGTGAACCAAAGCACAAGAGTGCATCATCGGGTAATAGACAATGTTGGATTATAGGATGAGTATGCCTATGCTAAGATTGTGATATATGACTATGCAAGTATGGGGGTGTGTTGATGCTAAGATGGGGGGATGTGTTGGATGTTATGCCCCCAAGTGTGTAAGATGATGATCTATCTAGGTATGGAAGAAAAAGCATGCCATGGTGGTGGATGTGGCAACGAGTTAGGAGTAGTTGGCATTCCAAAGGAAGTTGTGGTAGGAAGAACAAATGGAAATTGCTTGTTGTGATGATGAGGATGTGAAATGGTGTATACCTCAAGAGGAGATGTGGAAGGAACAAAGAAACAAGCTCGAGGTTATATATGAGGCCGGTCTTAGTGGATTGTGTGTTAGAATGGAAAGAGATTATTTGAATCTTTTGCATGTTTTCCTAATCCATTTCCATTGAAACCATAATGGCGTAGGTACGATACCCAGGGCCATACTTGTTCAAAGTTAGGAGGAGAGGTGGCCAAAGTATGGGATTGTGGTGAATGATCAATAGTGTTGCAATAAAAATGGAGATGGATTTGTTAATGCTTCATAAACCACACTTTGATATAAAAATTTAATACATGCATGAAGGGTTGAAGGGACCGCATTCATGGCATGGATCCAAGGTCATCCGAGGAGAATATTATAGTTAAGATTGTTAGGCATGACATGGAATGGGACAGACACATATGCATGGCCCTAGAGTAATGGGAAGGGTGATTATACCTAAGACCCATTTAGGCACATTATCAAAGCCATGAATGCAAATAGATGATGGGGTTAAGGAGGCTTCAGATAAGCCAATTTGTGTGAGAAACATGAGATTATAGATGTTAAGCCTAGATCCATTGTCAACTAAAGCACGCTTAACTCCTATTTTATTGATACATACTTCAATATAAAGGGGGAATCATTACGTAAGATAGACTGAGAAGCGATTTCAGCAGATGTAAATGTGATATGATCTTCATTGATAGATAAAGTAGTAGTAAACATGTGGTATAGATATTCGGGAGAGGTGTGAGGATGAATATAAGTGTTAGCTAAAAAGATCTGAGTTTATTTTGACAAATCAGATTATCATGCAAAAAGGCATGGAGAGAAACCTTCATGGTGAAAGGACCCTAAGATAATGAGGTGGAGAAGAAGAGAGGATCTAAGAGTGCTTGAATGTTAGGTTCACCAAAATGATTAACTAAAATTAACTAATAAGAGGTAGTACATGATAGTTAATTTAGTTATACACAATTCTAAATGACTAAGTAAATGCAGTAAACAAAGATATAAATGATCTATAACAATATATGAAAGGAAATACTAAACCCTAATGTGTAAGGAGAAAAGGGAAAGGACTTAGCTGATAACTGGTGACTATCGCAGAGGTGACTGGAGAAAACAAGATTAGGAACGACTGTGCAAAGGTCCCAAAAAGATTGGATCTAGAGGATCTAAGTGGACTAGGGTGCTGGAGGAGGACTTGGGTGCCCACGGTCACTCACGGTCTACAATCTGGGTGCATCTGGTCTATGAAAAATCTCTAGAACTAGTTCTTACAAGGTCGAAGGGTGGTGTGAAACCCTCGGTGTGTATCACATCAAGTTTGTTGTCCCGCACTGTATGTCACCACTAATTCAAGCTGATGTAAAGACCTAGAAAAGACAAAAGGAAGTATCAAAACCCTAAAAAATTAAAAATGCAAAATGAATGGGTTGGATTGACCTCAACTACCATAAGAGTGGGCTTACTACTTTGAGCATTGCACTACATTTCAGACCCAAATTTAGTTCTAGTGAGTGTGTGCATGTCATGCCCTAGGTGCTCTTATGTCAGTCACACTTTTTGAAATAGTGAGAAATAGCTAAATGCGTAAAAGGTAGTATGTATGCATGGAATAGAAATAATCCTAATATGAAGTGTGATGCAGAATTCCTAGCTTGTCCTTCCCTTGCATGATGGATGTGATCGATGAGTGATAGTAATAGATGATGTTAGGTCCCTCATTATGGTCTCATAACTTTATATTTATAGGGTTTTCTTGATCTGATTTTGTAATTAACCCTAACATGGATGACTACCAAAAAGATAAGGATGAAAATGGCTAGAAAGAGCCCAAAAAGTGATGGGAAAGTAGAAAAGGATCGGGGCACCCCTAGGTGGGACTAGGGCACCCACGGGTGCCCTAATACTACCATGGGCACCCAATCGAGGCTAAAATGAAGGGAAAATGTCGAAACAGACTGGGCATGTGGATAAAAATGTGTTGGAATGACAAAATAAAAATAAAATAAGATGGCCAAAAGATGGGAATTAATTAGTACTTTCTTCACTCAAGAAACTTCTAAATAGTAACATGAGACCATGATAAATATTGTCTAAAGTGCATGATTTTATGACTACACATAGTGAGCATTTTCAGTAAAGGCAGTGTGCACTAGGAGCATCTCGAAGGTGAAATAGAGTGATCAAAGTTAGAAAGGGTAAAGAATATCATTTTCTAAAAATATTAAACCCCCTTTTCGAGTACAGAGAAGTGCTTTGATCACCATGAAATTCAATTTCATAGGTATAGAACCATTATCAGCTCTTTTTTTTGAGTATTCAAATGTAGGGGACAACGATGTCACTCACGTGGGCCTCGATGATCTCAAAGAATGCATTCGATGATTCCTAATTATGGTCATCCATGTTCTCGGGATGGAAAAATTTTCATGGTTTAATGTTCTAAGTGATTGTTCCAATTTCCCATTTCACATGCATAATCGATCACGAAGTAATGTTAGTGTTTCATGGTTTGGAATAGTTGTTTCATGTTGTGGAATGATGCATCCTTCATGTTTTCAATAATGTATTCATCGGTGCTCATCACTTATATAGGCGAGGTGCATCATTCCATGGAGCAATCTTTATCGGTGAAAAAATGGCATTATCATAGAGGATCACCATAAGAATTTCCCATGATCATCAAGAATCCACCTCAAGAAATCTCAACATTGTTTTTTAAAACTCATTCTATAGTCCAAGTTTTTTTGCTTCATGTATAAGGAAGGGATTGTGATCATCACCGATAGGGACAAAGTTCTAAAAATACAATTCATCAAATCTTTCCAATTAGTACAATAGTGTGGCCATGTAGCATAAGTCATTAGAGACTAGTTTTCATCCTCAACTTTATTGGAGTGGACCTTCATGAGTAACACCCACGATCATCAAGGTAATCATTCAACATTGTTTCTAAATACTCAATTTGAGGTGTTAATGCATCCTCCAAAGGAGATTTCTCATGGTGTAAAAATTTGAAGGATCCAAATGTCATTACATTAGAGCATCATCGGATCAGTCAATTAGCGAGATGAAATCTTTAGAGGTAAGCATCTTCATCGCCTAGTTCTCTCTCTCTTATCACTTCCTCCTCTCTCCTTCATGTTCTATTTCTTCATTGGGGTTGCACTCTTTCATTTTGTCTTATTCATTTAAAATGTGATTTAAATTTATAATGTAATAAGTCACACTTAATAAAAGGGGACTTAATTTTATTCCTAGGAATCTAAAAATTTGCATGTTGTGAGGGACATATGAAAATTCATGTGGGGGGTAGACAGAGAGACTTATCAATTCTATAAATTATAATGACACCCCCATTTCAAAGGGTTGTCAATTTTGTATGCTCATGAGAGATTAATACTTGTGAAGAAACAAAAAGAGATAGTTATTTCCTCTATTTCCACTCTTTATGTTCTTTTATTTCTCACTATGTAAAATTTTGCCAAAACATCAATGAAGAAAGGAGTTTCATGCCTTTTTTAATGTGAAGATTATTGAAACTTTGCATTTTTGATCTTACCTTGTCTTGTTGTAAATTACAAAGTTTTTTTCTTCTATATTTATGTGTGTTGAAGTACTTTGATTAATGGTTATAGGCATCTAATTTTCTGCCTATAATATTAATCCCCCTCTCTTTTTCCCACTCATTTTCCTACTCTCTCTCAACAAGTTCCTCCCTTGTAAGAAACTGTGCAAGCTTTTGCCATGGGTTCGGTGTAGTGTCCACGTTGGATTTTCTATCATTAGGCCACCACAATATTTCAATTTCATGCACACATAATAAGTGGAGCTATACCACCCAAGTAGAGGGACCTAAAGTCTTAGAGACATTAACGGATAATCACAATTTTCCACCTAGATAAATTTTCTCGCCAACAATGTTTTAATTTTGTTTTTCAGAAATATCTGTAAATGGAGGAATTGTTTTAAGGAAATATGGGGGATGTATAAATTCTTGATAATCCACAAGAAAACCTACCTAAAAACCCTATAAATATATAAGAGGCCTATAGAAACAAAGAAGGAAATATTACAACAATATAATACAAACCAACAACAATTAGAAATAATCATAAATAGTTTGTGTGATTCCTCAACCAACAATGCATGTAGTGCTCTTGCAAATATGTTGGAAAGTGTTTACAACAAAGTAAAAATGTTTCAAGGAAATTAGATTTAATGCAAAGTGAAAGGGAAGCATGCAAACAATTATATGTTGATGGATTGTCATATGATGCCATAAAGGGCATGAAAATATAAAAACAAGAAATTGTTATTTTGTTTAGTAAGCCTAGAGATAATAATCCAACCCAATGAGAAGGAAAAATATTAGCATTGATTATTATATCCATGAATAAATGAAAAAAACTTTTGGAATAGGTGGTGGATGGTCTTTGACGATCCTCCATGTAACCATAATGAGGTTCTATTGTATTTTTACAAAAACTATATTATGAGTTTGTGCCTAATAGGAATCCAAATTAATTTCATTTTAGAGCATCTCATGGAAGAGGAGGTGGGTCGTCATAAGAGAGATCTAGTGCTAGGTGAGACCAAAATGTAAAAAACTATCCCCTGAAATGTAGGAGGAAAAAAGTACATGTTTCCACCCATAGTGAAATTTTTCACAATGCATAAAGGGATACCATTCGATCACTTTTCAATGTGAGAGATACATTGATTTCCCATAGGAGGAATATTGTGGGTACACTAAGTTCTCAAAATGTAGGGGCTACTAGTGGCATTGTGATTTATATTTCCCCTCATAGTTTTGATGGTTCAGGTGGTGGAGCACCCGGATTTTTATGTGGTGGCATAGGTAGTGATGGCATTATATTTTCAAAGTGCATCCATGTATATCTTATGGAATAATGTGTATTGGACCATCTATCCGAAAATAATCAGATTATTACGACGATCTTACATCTCGTACCCTTGTAGGCTTTAAATATTTGCCGATAATTTACTCCTTTTAAGTAATCAATTTAAAATAATGCAAGAAAATAACGACCATTGCACCGCATTGATTACGGAGTTCGGCAATTGCCTACGTCTCCGGGTTCGTGATCGAACCATTCCACTAGTCAAAACTTGTGAGTTCAAGATAGTACTTTCACAAGAAAACCTAGTGGAATTTTACTTTTCTACCAAAGACACACCAGTTCTTCAAAGACGTGAGGGTGAAAAATAGCACCCGACTTCCAACTTTTAAGTAAAATCTCCTTCGTCTTAATGATCGGCCTTCCCGAAGCAATTGATTCAATGCGATTAATTCTGCCTTCGATTTCCGAGGATTTATAATCGGTGTGGCGCTATGGGCCATAAGTAGTTTGAATAACTCCTAGCCAAAAATATTTCATTTATTATTGCCTAAAAATAATAGGACAATAATATAAAAATATACAATGCCTAAATAATTTAGGTCTTCACCAACAATTTCTCATTCTCCTCTTGGCTCGTAACTTCGCCTCCCATCATTCTCTAGGAATGAGCTTGTCTCCGAGTTTGTGTGTAATGTGTGTGTGTCCACATGTTGCTTAACAAATAATAAGCTCGTGTTGTGCTGTGTTTACAATAGAATGGGTTCCCTATTTATACAAAATTAGGGCCCAAAAATAATGCATTTAATATCATCCATAGGCTATTTTTAACCTAGCCCGTACCATGTAATTTGGGATCAAAATTCCCAATAATGGGCGGATTGAATATAATATGGGATTAATTCCCATTTTAGCCGATTGAATATTTTAATAAGGGATAAATATCCCATAAGGATCGGCTAGGCAATTGTTAAGGGATAAATATCCCATTTGGCGCGGCATTGGTTGACATGGGATTAAATCCCAAGTGGAGCGGTGGGAGATAATGCCTAAGGCTTTAAAGCCTTTCCACGCGCCAATGAAGTGGTCAATGACCACGTTGGAGCTTAACCGCCCCATCTCCACCTTGTTTCCACGTGGATGTCCACGCATGGGTCAATGTGCCATTAAACTTGCTCCCCACCACCGCTTCACTCCTCCTCCACGTGGACATTTGGCGGTTTAGTGGAGTTTAATACTTATGTATAAACATTAGATTTAATACTAATGTATACACATATATACATGTGGCATTGGCATATATGGCGCCATTTGGAACGTGGACTTACCAATATAATTTCAGACCCCTCTAATGTGGTATGAAATAGCATATAGCCCACTTGTCGTCTCCCGATAGGTAAATCGAGCAATAAATCGACGAGTGTTGGCAAGCCACGTGTCACATGATGCGATTCGGTCCAATATTGACCACTTGACCATAGTTGACTTTCCTGCCAATTATTACTTTGATCGAACATATCTAGAGCTCCCGATGTCCGTTTTGTCGCGTTCTCACGAATGTTGGAAAGCTCTCTATGATCTTCACATGCATTGACACCATTTAGAGATGTTTAGGGAACTTTCAGAAATGATCCCCTGATCACACCTCCCCATACATAGAAAAAGCTTTTGTCCTAAAAAGCTTCCATAATCATCCTAGATCTCGGAAAAATCTGCCTCCTCCTAAGTGCATTGCACTGTAGTAGACCCTGGGTATACTTCTTCTCACATCCTCCAACCTTCTCACTTCGACAACTCTGCTCCGATCCTGGGACATGTGGGTTATGGGTCCACGATGCTTCCGATACGCCACTCGATATCCGAAGAAGACCTCCACGCCTCCCATTGCATGATGCTCATACCAAACTTGAGGAAAAATAATCATTATTACGACCGATCTCGGACCCTTATAAGCTTTAATTATTTGCCGATGATCTACTCCTTTTAAGTAATCAATTTAAAAAATAATGCAAGACAATAATGACAATTGCACATGAGTTGATTACGGAGTTCGTTGAATGGCCTATGTCTCCTGGGTTCGTGATCGAACTGTTCCACTAGTCAAAACTTGTAGTGTTCTGATAGTACTTTCACAAGAAAACCTAATGGAATTTTACTTGCCTATAGTACACCGATTCTTCGATCAGCAAGGGTGAAAAATAGCACCCGAGTTCCACCTTCTGGTGTACAATCTCCTTCGGATCTCCTCCAGTGTGATCGGCCTTCCCGACGCAAACAATGCGAAGCAGCACTCATGAGTCGACAATCCAAGATTTGCAAGTAATTGGTGTCAGCTCAATGGGCCTATTGGGTAGTTTACAATTTACTCCCAATCACAAATATTTCATCTATTATTGCCTAAAATAATAGGACACAATAGACAATATATGTTGACACATCCCCGACAATGTAACAAAATAATAAGCTTGAGTTGTGTGTGTCACAATTCCGCGCCTCTAGCAATGAGCTTCTCCGCCACAAAACTCAACATAGCGAGTGTGTCCTTGTATTATTTTTACAATGCAATGGGTCCCTATTTATACATTTTTAGGGCCCAAAAAAATGGATTAAACAATTATCCATAGGCTATTTTAGCCTAATCCCGTAGATAGTTGAGGGGATTACATATATTCTAAGGCTATTTTTAACCTTAGCCTTACCTGCATATTTTAGGGGATAAAATATTCCAAAATGGAGCGGCTATGTATTTTTAAATAGGATAAAATCCCAAAGGGCACATTTGAATATTTTAATGGATTAAAATCCCATAAGGATCGGTGGGATAGTAGTTTAGGCTTTGAATAAGCCTTTCCACGCATAGTGGTCAAAGACCACGTTGGAGCATAACCGCCCCTACCACCACGTGGATTTGGTACCACGCATGCCATTAAACCTGCTCCCCACCACCGCTTCACTCCTCCTCCACGTGGAAATTTGGCGGTTAGTAGAGTTTAATACTTATGTATCAACATTAGATTTAATACTAATGTATACACATTAATAAATATATGTGGCATTGGCATATATGGCGCCATTTGGAACGTGGACTTACGATATAATTTCAACCCTCTAACGTGGTATGAAATAGCATATAGTCCACTTGTCATCTCTCGATAGGCAAATCAATGCGAAATCGGCGTGAGTGTTGGCAAGCCACGTGTCACAGTGCGATTCGGTCCAATATTGACTAGTTGACCATAGTTGACTTTCCTGTTGACCGAACTTTGACCAAACATATCTAGAGCTCCCGATGTCCGTTTGTCGTGTTCTCACAGTCGTTGGAAAGCTCTCGAGATGATCTTCTGCACTGACACCATTTAGAGATGTTTAGGGAACTTTCAGAAATGATCCCTGATCACACCTCCCCCCCTTCAAGAAAAGCTTTTTGTCCCAAAAGCTTTCGGGTTGTCCTTCTGAATCTAGAAAAATCTCTGCCTCCTCGGAGTGCTGTCTGTAGTAGACCCTTGGGTCTTCTCCTCCAACCTTCTCACTTGACAACTCTGCTCCAATCCACGACATGTGGGTTATGGGTCCACGATGCTTCGATACGCCTCGATATCCGAAGAAGACCTCCACGCCTCCGATTTACATGGTGCTAAGTTTCGAATGAAACCTCAACGCTCCTTCATGCGGTGCTTTCTTTTGATATCGATAACAAGGATCTTCTTTTACTCTATAACATAGCTCCCGGCTCACGAGTTGATTCCAAATCGGGCGGATTGAGGAACTCCATGTTACGTAGAGCTTTGATTGATCCGATGTCGGTGATGGACAATGCCTTGTCCCTTTACAGACCTCAACGCCTCCGATGCATGATGCTAAGCCTCTTTCAAGACCTCGAGCCTCCGATGCATGATGCTAAGTCTCTGTAGACCTCAACGCCTCCGATACATGATGCTAAGCCTTTTTCAAGACTTCGAGCCTCCGATGTATGATGCTAAGTCTTTGTAGACCTCAACACCTCCGATGCATGATGCTAAGCCTCTTTCAAGACTTCGAGCCTCCAATGCATGATGCTAAGTCATTCACAAGACCTCAGCGCCTCCGATACATGATCTTAAGCCTCTTTCAGACTTCGAGCCTCCACACATGATGCTAAGTATGTAGACCTCACATTGCGCCTCCGATACATGATCTTTAAGCCTTTTTCAAGACTTCGAGCCTCCGATGTACGATCTTTTAAGTCTTTAGTTGTAGACCTCAACACCTCCACGCTTGCATGATGCTAAGCCTTTTTCGAAGACCTCGAGCCTCCAGATGTATGATCTAAAGTCTGATCGGCTACCATTCGTATGTGTGGTCAATGCCTCTGACACCAACATGACGTTAAGAAAATGATACTTTGAGAGCTCTTCTTGTTGACATACTAATATCGGTACCATTACTACTTTTTCATCGCAATGCCTCTACACGCGTGAATGAAGTTTCGACCCGACGTAAATGCCAACGGTGATTCAATACCATTCTTTTTTCGCATGGTCACAATGCCTCTACACTCACAATGAAGTTTTGAGGATCTCTGTGAACTCAACTCTGCTGCTGAAAATGGCGGATCAATCTCCCAAGCTTTATATGAGTCAAAACTTGTATCCAAGTACATGTGTACTCACAAGTGATTAGGAGATATATTTGGAGCAATAATCAAATTTTCTAAGTAAGAAAATCCACTAGTATTGTAAACCTTTCTCTCGGCATTTTCTCTGCAGAATCGATCTCCAATTAATCTTATCTATGCGACGATTCATCAATCTGAATTATGCAATATATAATTGAAAAATTTTGACTTACCCATTTGAAAGGACTTTCACTTTCGGTATTACAGTCTCCAGGTTGACTTGCATTTCAGGAGGTGGTGAAGTAGAAACTTTATTACGCTCTTTTGAATAGGCCTCCATTCCATCTTTGGCTTGCCATTACTCACGATGGCAAGATGGATGCGATTTCCATGATTTTTCCACCCGATGCCCATTCCTGGCAATGAGCACAAAAATTCCTCTTAATCTCCTTCTTACTTCTCGGGATGAGGAACTCTTTCTTTGATTTCTCGAAATGTCTGCGTGCGAGATTGGTCTTTCTCCACCGCATTGCAATGTGGATTGACTTAATTTGTCTCCTCCTTGCCGTAACAATGACTAAACAAGGAAAATATACTTGTTTTATGGTGTTAGAAAAATCACCAAAATAATTGCCCTCTCTGGGGTCTTACTTAATGCAAGTATAATAGAGTACAAACATTGCCCGAGTGGGTCTTTTAACTAATGTGCCATGTACTGGTTAGATGTATACAAACGTTGCCCTCAAAGGGGTCTTGCCAATACATTCTACCCTACACAATAGTTTATGGTTTTATCTGCATATGAGATATAATGGATTCATCCAAATAGAAATGCGAGAAAATTACTAAGTATGTTAAACCTGTCTCTCAGTCTATCCCACCAATCTGGAAATCCAGAAGTACAAGCCAATGCCATCCCTGTCAAAGCAACCTGTACTGATTAACCTGCTCCATACCAACTTGCTTGAAGATTAGTAAGTTTGCAGTGTCGATTTTCTATATACCAAACATGCTTCGAGATTAGCAAGTTTGCAAGCCAAAAACCAGCTCTGATACCAAACTTGATCCGAAAATAATCAGATTATTACGACCTAATCTCGGACCCTTGTAGGCTTTAAATATTTGCGATAATTTACTCCTTTTAAGTAATCAATTTAAAATAATGCAAGACAATAACGACAATGCACATGATTGATTACGGAGTTGGCAATGCCTACGTCTCCGGGTTCGTGATCGAACCGTTCCACTAGTCAAAACTTGTAAGTTACTGATAGTACTTTCACAAGAAAACCTAATGGAATTTTACTTGCCTATCAAGACACCTTCTTGGACGACAAGGGTGAAAAATAGCACCCGACTTCCACCTTCTGGCGTCATCTCCTTTTGGTTGTGATCGGCCTTCCCACGCAAAACAATGCGAAGCTAGCACTCCGTCGACAATCCAGTTTGCAAGTAATCGGTGTGGCGCATGGGCCTATCTAGTTTGAATAACTCCTAGCCACAAATATTTCATTTATTATTGCCTAACAAATAATAGGACAATAATATAAAAATATACATGCCTAAATAATTTAGGTCTTCACACAACAATTTCTCATTCTCCTCTTGGCTCGCTCCGACTTTTTCCTCCAGTAGCCCATTTCTAGGAATGAGCTTGTCTCGAGTTTGTGTGTAATGTGTGTGTTGTCTAGATTTTCAAGCATTTACTAATAATAAGCTCGTGTTGTCGTGTACAAAGAATGGGTTCCCTATTTATACAAAATTAGGGCCCAAAAATAATGCATTTAATATCATCCATAGGCTATTTTTAACCTAGCCGTACCATGTAATTTGGGATCAAAATTCCTTAATGGGCGGATTGAATATAATATGGGATTAATTCCCATTTTAGCTGATTGAATATTTTAATAAGGATAAGTATCCCATAAGGATCGGCTTATTTGTTAAGGGATAAATATCCCATTTGGCTCACATTGGTTGAAATGGGATTAAATCCCAAGTGGAGTAGTGGGAGATAATGCCTAAGGCTTTAAAGCCTTTCCACGCACTGATGAAGTGGTCAATGACCACGTTGGAGCATAACCGCCCCATTTCCACCTTGTTCGCCACGTGGATGTCCACGCATGGGTCAAATGCCATTAAACTTGCTCCCCACCACCGCTTCACTCCTCCTCCACGTAGAAATTTGGCGGTGAGTTTAATACTTATGTAGAAACATTAGATTTAATACTAATGTATACACATAAATATATACATGTGGCATTGGCATATATGGTGCCATTTGGAACGTGGACTTACCAATATAATTTAACCCTCTAATGTGGTATGAAATAGCATTATAGCCCACTTGTCGTCTCCCCATTCGATAGGCAAATCGAGCGAAATCAACGAGTCTTTGGCAAGCCACGTGTCAATGTATGTGCGGTCGGTCAATATTGACCATTGACCATAGTTGACTTTCCGTTGACCGAACTTTGACCAAACATATCTAGAGCTCCCGATGTCCGTTTGTCATTCTCATAGTCGTTGGAAAGCTCTCGAGATGATCTTCCTCATCCGACACCATTTAGAGATGTTTAGGGAACTTTTAGAAATGATCCCTGATCACCATCTATCTGACTACATTTGTAGATCCTACATGCCATTGTGTAGAACCCGATGATACCAATTTGTGATACTCTGCGCATCATTATATGCCATATATGGTTGCTCCACCATCTAGGGATGTTACGAGATAGAGATGTACATCTAATCATATACAAGTATCACCTCTAGTTACTAGAACATTTGAGGGAAGTGCCATTTGAGTGAGATACTAAGGACATAACTATTTCTAATTACTTATTCAAAGAGGTGATGAATCATAATTTTTTTATATTTAAGTAAAAACAAATTTGTCTTAATATATGTTTATAAGCAATTGATTCATAATATTGAATTCTTCCTTTATTTATTTTAAAGTTGATATCGAGGCCATAACCATCCTTCCTATTAGGCCTCAATTGGATTCATCGATCTCAATCCATCATCTCTATGAATCATTTACGTTTAAAGTTCATCCATAACAATCAAGTTATCTCTATTGACGGTGTAACTCCTCTACTCCATGGTCATCATCCCTCGCTCATCAGGTTCATACATCTATTACATCATCTACTACATCGTAACCTATGTTGCTTAAGGCACACTCTAATCCTAGTTCACCTACAAGTACTCCATCTATGTGTTCTCACCACTTTGCTAGTCCTTCACATCGACATCACCTATTCCTCATTTGGTCAAAACATCTCGGCATATATCTCCACCTCGTTTCAGTCCTTGTGGGATTCCATTTCCTCTACGCTTGGCTTTTCATTTATCTCCATCACCTACGCATTTTTTTACCCCTACGTGCTCTTCATATATTCATCCATCACATGCATATCAGATTCACTCACCTGCACATTGTTCATCTTTTATACCACCACTATTAGGACATGATCCTACACATTCATCACAAAAAACATCAGGTGGAGTACCTTTATCCTTCAACTTTCATTAGATAGCTCATTTCTATAACACGTACTTGGGGGCATGTCACTTACCTCCCCCACCTCTTAGCTTCGACATATCTATCATCTTCGCATTGTCATACATCAACCTCATAGCATAGGCACATTCATCTTTGCATTAACAATTACCATTACCCGATGACGCACTCTTGTGCTTCGGTTCACACTTGACTGTTAAGGGCTTACTACACACATGAACCCCACACATTGTACAATAGGTATTACACATCGCATCTCTTCACACATCTCATATCATATGTCATATATCATAGACATACTACATGTAGTATACATCATTTCGATCATTTGCGCATCTACATATCATACATACTCTACACACCATATCATTATTCATCAATTATGTGTCACACTTCTATTGTTTATGAATATATTATCACATACTACTTATCCCACATACTACATAGCATGCATTTCATACTACTATGCTCTTTACGCATCTTGCATCACATTCTATACATTGCATATTTACACATTTTTCTCATCACATGGTCATTTATAATCATCATCGCATATCCTACATCTTCTTATACGCATTGCACTCACTACCCTATGATGCACTCTAGTCTCACGGTCCATACTTGGACTATTGATGGTATACATCACAAATGGACCACATGTTCATCACTCAATCTACCATCATGTGACATTCTAGGTTAGTGACATATGCTTTAGGCTATACAAGTACCCACTCTACCATCTCATAGTGACACACACCATAGGCTACATGGTCACACCCTCTCTCATCTTGTAGTGATACTAACTTTAGGCTACATCATCACTCCTACACTACATCCCATCATAGATTACGATAAAATTTCTTAAGCATAGTTAGGTTCTCAAAAGAATAATTATCACCTTAGTGTAGTTTCAGTTAGGTCACTACTAACATGTATAAGCTTAAAATTTTTAACATGAACATTACTATCATACGCAAACATCACAAAGTGATCAGATCTCACTGAAAGAGCGCATGCACTAGATGCTTCCAAGTGTTTCGGTGGTGTCTCTTCATTTGAACCTGGATGAGATGACATACTTGAAATAAGACAAAGTCAATTAGACTTAATAAAATGATCGTACCATTTATCGATCGAGGGCATGCCTTAGATCACAACTAATCCAAGGTATGACCATCCATTTATTAGTAGTGAATAAACCACGGTTCACATTAATAATGTAACTTAAGTATCTTACCAACGCATAGTCCATAAGACTGAATTTACCTCAATTCACCTAGTTTATACAGATTATACCACAAAACTCAGCATAGCGAGCATATGAATAAATCCAACATTAGTACAATTCTCGATACAGTATGACTTCAACAGATTTAGAAGATAAACAATTTAATCAACAACAAACATGATCAATAGTTAAGAGAGTAAACATGTCTTAGAATAGAAATCATATATCTACATTTGTAAATTTTAGTTGAAGAAACAAGTTAAGATATCAATCACGATGGAGGCATTACATGTGTGTCATTATAATTACCATACATACATGTGCTTTCACATCTTTTTCTAGTTGTGATCGTAGATACATGTCTACTACACACAACATGGATTCTTGGCTACTACTAGTCCCATAGTGGTTACTGGGGGTATCCACATTCGTCTACTATAGGTGTTATTATTTCATTTGGTACTTAGCACTTTACATTACTTGGTTATACACAATCTTCACATATGGGATATCTCTCTAACATTCTAACGGTGCCTTAGGTGTGGCATTTTTTTACGAGGATTATATGTTACCATGACTATCTGTTTGTTTTTTTCTACTTGCTTGTATTTGTTTGATATTGTATGCAAGCATTGCCCTTTGTTCGGTGTGCACACTTGTTTGTTTGTATGTGGCCACTATGACCTTTAAGTGTCTTGCGACATCGTGAGTGATGTCCCATGTTTGTAACCCACGTTATGCGACCTACTTTGTCTTCTTTTGTGTTTACATTACTATCTTCCTTGGTAGCTTATACACTATTTACATAGCTTATACTTGTCTTCTACATGCATGTTTGTTACTACTAACACTTGTTTTCTAGCCACATGTTTGCATGTGCCTTGGTTTCTACCAAGTGTATCCCCTTTCCACTTCAAGGTACAATACATGTGGTTGGTCCTCTTTTGGGGTTGTATTCTCCTACCCGCAATGTCGCATGCGACCCCAAAGAGGGGGCATCATTTGGGGTTTTACACACTACACAACACTTTTACACCAATATAGTTCAGTTCAGTTTCTACCCCTTGACATTGTGGGTTATACTACGAGAGTTTGATATGGTCTCTATAAACCCATACACAACGGATTTTACAGGACATGGTTTCCTTAGCATTCTAGGGAATAGTTACAAGTTGGAGGATACAATGGGTTTTCCTCCCTACAATAGTTCATCCAATGGCATCGGATCCCCCAAAAAACTAGACAATACAGAGATCTCTTCATATTATATTAGGATGCAAATTACGAGGTTGAGGAACATGCAGAATTTCCTCCCTACAGTTCTTTGGCTAGGGTGGTGTGATATTGCCCAAAAAAACTCATACTTCACCGATGTTACAAGATATCCTCTCTACACCCTTTCTCTCGACATGGATCAGGTGCACATGTTCCATTTTCATTTGTGTACTTTCCATTTACATGTTTTTACATACATATACATGCGTATTTTACATGCATTTATACATATACATGTGTATTTGACTACTTGATCATATTCTCCTTGCAGGTCCAACCGCATGAGAAGCAAGCAATCAACCACAACACCAAGTTAACAACAACAAACAATAACATCAACACACTACATCACACACATCACATCTACATATAGGTACACCACACATTGGCAGCTACAAATGTGTTTCTTCCCTAGGTTCACTCTCATCACTTTTTACTCTTTTACATCTTTAGTCTCCACGCTCCATATTTTTCTCACTCCACGCTTTGTCTATTCCTTTGGACACCTTCTACATCACTCTAAATGGACATCAAGTATGCATATATATCTACTTTATGTTACCAAGTGTCCCTCTCACCAACATAAAGTGGGGGAAAATGTAAACACTAAATCACACACTTTGGGTATTATTTTGTCCCGGTCTCATACTACTATTTTCATAGTTTTTATGTGAAGAAATACTAATTCACCCCGTCTTTTGGCCTTTTATTTTTTTTTCTGTCATCACTTCCACCTTCTCGCATGCACTCACCCAATATATTTTGACACTTATCATCTTTTTTTCCTTTAACTAGGGTGCCAGCACTGGGCACCACGGTCCCATCTAGGGCACCCCGATCCTTTTGTACTTTCCCTTCCATCTTTTGGCACTTTCTAGTCATTTGGACATTTCATATTTTTGGTGGTCAGCTTTTCGTGGTTAATTACAAAATTAGATTGAGAGAGATCCTATAAATATAAAGTTATGAGACCATAATGAGGGACCAAGAACTAAGCACTACTACTCCACCTAAGATTGCATCCACTTTATATGCATTTAGGAGCTCCATTGCATCCATCTAGCTCCATCAAAAGGGATAAGGTTGGTTCACCTGCATCACACTTCATAGGAGGAGTCTATTCTATTACATCCACCATCCATTTACATTTCTACATCTAATTATTTATCAATACTTCAAAAAGTGTGACTAGCACAAAGCACCTAGGGCAAAATTTCCACACACACACTCAGAACTACATTTGGTTTGAAATGTAGTGCAATGCTCAGTTAGTAAGCCCACCATTGTGGTAAATAACATTAGTCCAACCCCTTCATTTGCATATTTATTTTTTTAGGGATTTGATACTTGTTTTGGTGTTTTACAGGTCTCCTCTTCATCTCTGATTACAGTGACATTCATCGCAGCTGTAGTGGCTTACACGCGATAGGTAGCGAGGGTTTTAGATCTTACAATGACCCTACAAAATTGGTTTCTGACCTCTGCGTAGACATAGATCTCATACTAGCACCCCTG
Organism: Taxus wallichiana var. yunnanensis; assembly: GCA_018340775.1. Lineage (NCBI taxonomy): Eukaryota > Viridiplantae > Streptophyta > Pinopsida > Cupressales > Taxaceae > Taxus > Taxus wallichiana. The sequence continues at coordinate 227,773,817 of CM031241.1, forward strand.
TGTGCCCCCATCCCTCTCTAGGTGCCCTATTATGATATGGCAAGCTCGATCTATCCTTCCGGAGCTCTATGTGGTTGTTTCTCCATTTGTTTCTCTACACGTCACTTTGACACAATCCCAAATAGTTTACAAATCAGCTAAGTTTTTCCTCTTCCTTCTTACACATTAGGTTTAAATTTTCATTAGCTTAGTTGTTTGGGTCATTTTCTATATTTACTTAACTTATTTACTCGCATTTTACTTTAGTTATTTATCCTGCTTTGAGAGCATAGATTAAACTAAAATTAGGTTACCATATCCCATTTTAGTTTAATCATTTTAGTGAACCCGTACTCGATCTTCATGCTTTAGGATCTTTGTTCATTTTTATCTCCTCTTGTCATGGCTCATGTTTCTGAAGACTTTACCAAATATCATCTTAAATCTATTAATGACCATATCATTGAACATCCCTTATCTAGACTTGCTTTTACATATCACTCGTGAGGAAGCTACCAACTTGGCGGAGCTTAATGCTTCCATAACTATCCCCACTTCTATCGCACTCATGTACCCACTTCTACTCATCAACCTATTTCTACTATCATTGTTCCTTTCAATACCCTATATATATATATATATATACAATCATTTCACACTACCTCTAGTCTCTCACTCACGACATGTTCCTTCTACTACCACTCAACATTTAGCTTCACTATATCAAGATTTCCAAGCACAAATTTGTCACAGTGATAAGATACTTCTCATGCATCTCCATCTTTGGATTTTACTTTATTTTGCACACTCCATTTTCACCTATCATTTCCACTTATCCGCTTCCTCCTAAATTTTTCAACCCCAAGATACCCATTTTCAATGGACATGGTGACCCATGAGATCATCTCAAGCATTCCATGTTGCTTGTCTAGATTTTTCGATGATCATCTTATTTTGTCTAATATCTTTCCTCGTAGTCTTCATGAGTATGTGATGCATTGGTTTTATGACCTACCTATCCATTCGGTAATGTCTTTTTACACATCTCATTGATGCTTTCCTAACTCACTTCTCAATCAACATTGGCTTTAGGATTTCTTACACCCAACTCGCACAGCAAGTAAGGATCCAATGAACACTTAGCGGATTACGTATTGCATTACAAGAAAAACCTAGCTAGAATATCACATGTGCTTTATGCAGACTCTAAACTTCAAGACTTATTTATTCAAAGTCTCTTACCACCTCACTAGGAGAGTATTATCTTCGATACTTCTCCTTCATTCGACCAACTCATCATACTCTTAAGCTTCATGAGACCAAATTATTAGTTATCGCCAGCTTAAATATCAATAGCAAGCATCATCCTCTACACACTTCCAAGGCAAGTCCACACTCAAACCAACTGTCACCAAACCAATTGACACTAAAATCATTGTCAACATGGTAGCTACTACTAGGAACTACTACAAGGAACCTCAACGTAAATTTACTCAATTTTCTATGGCTTCCCACCTTATATTGTAAAATCTTCTTGAGAGAAATCATATTACACTTCCTCCACCATTCAAATTAGACCCATTACGATGAAAAGGATGAAATTTCAATGAGAACTTTTGATGCACCTATCATCAATGTGTAGGAAACTTTACAAATAAATGATTCAAGCTACGCACTATTATTTAGGAACTTATTGATAACAATAAGCTTGAATTTACAAACAATGCAGACTCTTTGCCCACTACTGGCACTCACAAACTTAAATTATCTAATCCGACTCGACAACATGACAAGAAAGTATCTGAATCTTCTGCTAATCATGCATATCATGTAGTACCTCCCATTGCATCTAGGGCCCTTGACTTCTTAGTTGCACATAATGATTTTTCACCATCGGTTATTTATTTCTCCAACCGTAACTATCATGAGAATTTCACATCTAATCATTTACATATCAATGCATCTTTTGGTTTGGTTTCCATCAATAATACTAAGGTAGATCCATCTTAGCCTATTAGTGCATGTTCTATCCCACTTCTCACTAAATTGGCTATCCATTATCACAAATCAAATATCGATGAACAATAAATTTTGTGTTGTCAAATTAGATGTTATGGTTGGTCCTCTCACTATGTTTGTGCCTTTCCTTGTTGGCAAGGAATTCGATGATTGTGACATGATTTTAGGCCTCAACTAGGATTCATTGGTCTCAATCCATCATCTCTATGAATCATTACCTTTAAAATTCATCCATAAAATCAAGTTATCTCTATTATGGTGTACCTCCCTCTACTCCATGGTCATTATCTCTCGCTCATTGGTTCATACATTTATTACATCATCTACTACATTACAACCTATATTACTTACTTATACTCCTAGTTCACCTACGCGTGCTCCATCTATGTGGCCTCACCACTCCGTTATTCCTTCACATCGGCATCATCTTATTCCTCACTTGGTCATAACATCTCGGTGTATATCTCCACCTCATTTCATTCCGCATGGGATGTCTATTACCTTCGCACTTATTTTCATCGATCTCCATCACCTACACATTTTTTACCCCTACACTCTCGTCATATATTTTTCCATCACATTTATATTGGATTAACTCACCTACACATCGTTCCTCTCCTATACCACCACTGTTAGCGCATGATCCTACACGTTCATCACCACCAGCATCAGGTGGAGGACCTTCGTCCTTCACTATCATTAGATAGATCATTCTATTACATGTGCTTGGGGGGCATATCACTTACCCCCCCACATCTTATCTTTGACATATATATAATCTTTGCATTGTAATACATAAACCTCATAGCATAAACACATTCATCTTCACATTAACAAAGACCATTACCGATGACACACTCTTGTGCTTCGGTTCACACTTGAATGTTGAGGGCTTACTATACACATGAACCCCACACATTTGTATAATAGGTATTACACATCGCATATCTTCAAGCATCTCGCATCATATGTCATATATCATACATGCTACATGTATTCTACATCATTTCAATCATTTGCACATCTACATATCATGCATACTCTACACACCATGCTAGTACTCATCACTTATGTGTCACACTTCTATTGTCTACAAGTCTATTATCACATACTACTCATCCCACATACTACATGGTGAACATTTCATACTACTAGGATCTTTACGCATCTTGCATTCCATTATATACATTGCATATTTACTCATTTTTCTCATCACATGATCATTTATAATCATCATCATATCCTAGCACTCATTACTCTATGATGCACTCCATTTTCACGGTCCATATTGACTATTGAGGGTATACATCATAAATGGACCACATCCCCATCATATGTTCATCACTCAATCTACCATCATGTGACATTCTAGGTTAGTGACATATGCTTTAGGATATATAGTCACACGCTCTACCATCTCATAGTGACACACACCATAGGCTACATGGTCACACCCTCTCTCATCTTGTAGTGGTATATGGTTTAGGCTACATCACCACTCCTATATCTATACATCATAGGCCACATCATCATTTACACTTGCATTTTCATCACCTAGTCCACTCATCATGTAGTGATATACACTTTTAGGCTAAATCATCACTTCTTTGATCCTATTTGTCATGATATATGCTCAAGTGATAGGGTCACACATATCTCATCTATTTCCTATGTCATGTCATCATTGCACATTCACCACAACATGCTACACACCACACACAGTACAACCATTTCCTGATGAAACACTCTCGTTATGGTTCATTCTTGACTGGTGAGGGGGAATAAATAAATGAACCTCACTGCATACATTTCCATCCACTCGGGGGCACGCTGATCCTACCATCCATCTTGCATTCCATTCCACCCATCCACAACATACTGTATTGTCTTGGTTGCATTTATTTTTTCTTACACTTGCTTGTACATGGTTCACTTTATTACACATGCTAGATAGATTTCTTGTGTGTCATTATCATTACCATACACACATGCATGTTCACATATTTTTCTAGTTTGATCACAAATACAGTCTACTACACACATCATGGATGCTTGTCTACTACTAGTCCCAGGTGGTTTACTAGGGGCCTCCACATTCATCTATTATAGGTTTTATTGTTTCATTTGTTACTTAGCACTTTACATTACTTGGTTATACATGCTCTTGACATATGGGTTATCTCTCTAACATGCTAACGAGTGCTTCATGTGTAGCATTTGTTTTGTACAGGATTACATGTTACCATGAATATCTATTTGTTTGTTTATTTCTACTTGCTTGTACTTATTTGATATTGTATGCGGGCATTTCCCTTTGTTCGATGTGCACAATTTTTTGTTTGTATGCACCACTACGACCTTTGAGTGTCTTGCTGTAAATCGTGTGAGTGATGTATCATGTTTGCAACCCCAAATTACGCATCCTAATTTATCTTCTTGCGTGTTTACATTACTATCTTCCTTGGTAGCTTATACATTTTTTACATAGCTTATACTTGTCTTCTACATGCATGCTTGTTACTATTAACACTTGTTTTCTAGCCACATGTTTGCATGTGCCTTGGTTTCTACCAAGCATCCCCTTTCCCTTGCAAGGTATAATACATGTGGTTAGTCCTCTTTGGGGTCATGTATTCTCTATCTGCAACGTTGCATGCAACCCCAAAGAGGGGGTATCATTTGGGGTTTTACACACTACACAACTTTTTACACCGGTATAGTTCATTTCGAGTTTTGCCCTTGGCATTGTGGGTTATACTATGAGTGAGTTCGGTATGGTTTATAAAACTCCATACACATCGGCTTTTACAAGACATGGTTTCCTTAGCATTCTGGGGAGCAGTTACAGGTTGGAGGATATAATGGGTTTTCCTCCCTACACTACTTCCGGCCAGTGGGCAGTCGGATCTCGCAAAAAAAGACAATACATAGATCTCTTCATATTCTATTAGGATGCAAATTATAGGTTGGAGGAACATGCAGAATTTCCTCCCTATACTTCTTCGGCCAGGTGGCATGAGATCACCCAAAAAAACTCACACTTCACCGATGGTTATAGGATATCCTCTCTACACCCTTTCTCTTGACATGGATCAAGTGCACATGTTCCATTTTCTTTCTATTTACATGTTTTTAAATGCATATACATGCGTCTTTTACATGTGTTTTTACATATACATGCGTATTTGACTACTTGATCATCTTCTCCTTGTGGTCCAGTCATATGAGAAATAAGCAATCAACCACAACACGAAGTCAACAAAACAAATGATAACAACAACAACACACTACATCACACACATCACATCTACATGTAGGTAAACCACACATTAGTAGTTACACACACATTTATGCCCTAGGTTCACTCTCATCAATTTTTACTCTTTTACATCTTTAGTCTCCATGTTCCATCTTTTTCTCACTCCAAGGTTTGGTTTAGTTCTTCGGCACACCTTCTACATCACTCTACATGGACATTAGGTATGCATATCTATCTACTTTATATTACCAAGCATTCCACTCACCAACATAAAGTGGGGGAAAATGTAGACACTAAATCACACACTTTGGGTATTATTTAGTCCCGGTCTCATACTACTATTTGTATGTTTTTTGAGTGAAGAAAATACTAATTAACCCATTCTTTTGGCCTTTTATTTTGCTTTTTTTGTCACTTCCGACCTTCTCCATGCACTCTCCTAGTCTATTTTGACACTTGTCATTTTTTTCTACCTCTAATTAGGGCTCTGTACTTAGATCGGGGCACCCTGGTGCCCTAGTCCCATCTGGGGTGCCTCGGTCCTTTTTGTACTTTCCCACCATCTTTGGGCACTTTCTAGCCATTTGGACATTTCATATTTTTTGTGGTTGGCCTTTTCGGGGTTAATTACGAAATTAGATCGAGAGAAACCCTATAAATATAAATTTATGAGACCATAATGAGGGACCAAGCACTAAGCACTACTACTCCACCTAAGGTTGCATCCACTCTATAGGCATTTAGGAGCTCCATTACATCCATCTAGCTCCATCACAAGGGACAAGGTTGGTTCATTTGCATCACACTTCATAAGAGGGGAGTCTATTTTATTCCATCCACCATCTATTTACATTTCTACATCTAGTTATTGCTCACTACTTCACAAAGTACGACTGTCAAAAGAGCACCTAGGGAACAATTTCCACACACACACTCATAACTACATTTGGTTTGAAATATAGTGCAACGCTCAGTTAGTAAGCCCACCATTATGGCAGTTGAGGTCAGTTTGAACCCTTCATTTGCATCTTTGTTTTTTAGGATTTTATACTTGTTTTAGTGTTTTGTAGGTCTCCTCTTCATCTTTGATTACGAGTGACATTCAACGCAAAGCATCAACATACATACACGATAGGCAAGTAGGCTTTCGAGATCTTACAATGACCCTACAAAATTGGTTTATGGACCTCCTGCGCACCAAGGCACCTAGATCTCATACCAAGGATCCCCAAGAGCCCCCATCCCTCTCTAGGTGCCCCAGTCTTCTCAGAAAACTTAGATCTATCCTTCCGAGAGCTCTTATGTGGTTGTTTCTCCATTCTCGCTCTACATATCACAGTGCAAAATAGTCTCAACTATCTATGCAAATCAACTACAGTTTTTTCCTCTTCCTTCTTACACATTAGGGTTTACATTTTCATTAGCTTATTTGCTTGGGTCATTTTCTATATTTACTTAACTATTATTTACTCCATTTTACTTCAGTTATTTACTATTTTACATAACATAGATTAAACTAAAATCAGGTTACCATATCCCATTTTAGTTTAATCAATTTGTACTTACTTTTTTTCAATATCTTAAAACTTATATGCATTGTTATACCCTATATATATTTTATATATATATATATATATTATATATGTATTCAAGTGTATTCAAGGTCTCGTAGAGTGAGGAAAACATTTTTTCTTGATCTTCCTTCCCACCACATTCACAACCTTTTAGAGAGGTTAATCCAAAGACATTTATTTCGACATTTTTTTGGATGCAACACCATAGGTACAATAAATTTTTGTTTACGAGCTTATATCATCATTTAATAATTGAAATTCGTTTATATATATTATTTAACTTTATACTTATATCATTGATGATTACATATGAATGTCGCCACAATCAAGAATTTTAATGTGTCTACCATACCATAAGACCTAAAATCCAAGTGATACGTGACATAATACACACACACACACACACACACACACACACATGTATATATGTATGTATGTATTAGAGGCATAAATTCAATGAAATTCATATAAAATTGATTAGTTTTACATGCTTAATTTAAAAATAATTTCTTTATTTGTCTTTGTACATGCAAGCACAAATAACAAAGAGGAGGGTCTCTCAATTTTTGAGATACAGTACTCATATCTCTACATCTAGAGGGAAGAGGGGAAATTTATTTAGTGACTCTAAGGTGTTGAATAAATATTTATAGATATAGTTTTACAAATCTAGTTGTATTGAGATATATAGAGGGCTATTTATAGTTCCATAGACCAATATGGTCCATTTTGTATACCTACATGGCTCATGTTGTATGTTAATGACAATTTTTTATGTTTTTATGGGATATATGATACATATAGATGTGCACATTTGACTTAATTTTCATATGTATGTATATAAAATTATAATTTGCGTATTCCATTTTTATTTTAGTTATCTATTAAATGTTTTATTCATATTCAAGTCACCGAGTAATGTGGTGAGATGAGGCCTTTGTTTCCTAAGGTATATAATACGATACAACAATGATATTATATATCTTAAGAGATAACAAAAACAATGTGTTACTAAACATTATTTTGTATATAACATTATCACCAATCTAACTACGAATCAAATAAATCCCAAAGAGGCCCTTTAAAATCCTAAAATATCCTAAATTTTCTATGTGAAGTCATTACAACAAGTTCTAGCCATAAAAACGTGAACAACTCCATAGTCCCTTTTGAAAACAACCTAGATGAAGATACCAATTTATGGTGCTTTTTTTTTGGTTTACCGTGTAACCTAGACATGCACATGTACCAAATGGATATTACACTCAAGTTTGATACAATTAAACTTCTCTTTTTATTGATTTAAACCAAAATACAATGCTTAAAAAAACTCTTACTAATTCATGCATTTGATGCCACTCCTTTGTACTCCTATTACACCCTTAACAAAACTTAGGTTATAATATCTATCCTCAAAGAGACGTGACACCCAGGTACCTATTTTGATATTCGGGTTGGTGCACTATGCTACTAAATTTTGACGATTTTTTTGGTCTCGCGTGAATTCCAAACGAAAGTGCATTTTGAAGGATTCCCTTCTCGATACTCTCCACTCCTCTTAACTGAGATCAACTCTAAATATTTATGAGGAATAATTGCCTTCGTTGTTTATGAAGTTTCGCCCCTCTGTGGGTCACATTCACATGGGCTAACTTTATTTCCCATTTATGTACTCTTGACAAAGTGGTGGACCGGAAAAAGAATGTCAAATCTTAAGTACAAGGTTTGTCATTCTTGTAAGTTAACATCTTCAAATGGCCTTAGATAATGATATTTGTCAAAATTTTTTTAATAACTAAATTTTTAATGAAGATCCTCAAGGTTTTGTTTTTGGAAGGTTGGGATTGTTAAATTTTGGGACAATCCTTTTAAAAAATGATAAAACCCCTCTCATTTACTCGATAATTAAAAAAAACTTAGGTTATAATATCTAAAATTTAAAGTCCTCAAAGAGACGTACCCAATTACTATTCCATATGCATTCCTAACAATCCATCCTTGTGAACAAATCTTAATATTTATGAGGAATAAACTTCATGAAATTCTTACTAGGCTTTTTTCCATTTACACTCTTCAAGATTAAGTACATTAATCCACCCTAAGTTAACTAATCTCCTTAAAAATGATATGCCACCGACTAATGGATCTTGGAAGGTTTGGGAACTGATGAGATAATTTTATATATGCCCTTGACCCATAACATTGACTCAAATCTTTTGGCAGGATTATTGACACCCGAGAATGTTCCTGAGATAATTTTATATACGAGACCACATTTGTAAGATGTTCCTAGGTACTTTGTTTGTTTATTAAATTTTGACAATTTTTTGGTCTCTTGGCTCTTAAGAGACGTCTCCCACCAATGTAGTCTGGGAAGGTCCCTCTGTAGATGGTTGGTTTAGAAAAATAACACCTCTAATAGCATATAATATCCTCGATCGAATGTGTGGGTGTCATCCATGCTCGGTGTAATGAGGTTCCATTCAAAGATATTACCCCGAACACCTAACACCGACTCAAAATGACACTTTTTGGCGTGTTTCTTCTTCTACTACCCCGAGAAAACTAGAATTAGAGGAGAGAAACCAAGAGATGATTTTTAGATGGGCCAATGCCAAGTTGTAGAGCTCATAAGGAGGTTCCCAAGTCTCATGGCTTGTATAAATTTGTCACAAAATTTTGAAAATTTTGAAAGTTTTTTTATAGTCTTAGGGATCTTCAGAGATGTCACTAGACTAATGTATCCTATAAGGTCTAGGATAGTTGTACATATGATGCCTTTTCTGGATAGTTTATACCATCCCACTTAAATGTTTAGGCACCATCCATTTGGTGTCATGAATTTTCATTTGAAAGATATCACCCTGGACCCTAACATTGACTTAAATTGGACCTTGTTAAGTCATTCCAATAAATCTTCTGCATCAACTCTCACTTTAAGGGTTTCAAGCATCGCTTCTTGATCGACTTCATGAACTTTCCATAAAATTTTATTATAATGTTTTCCATGGAATTTAATCAACTTAATATTTGTAGCAATAACTAAATTTGAATAGTGAAGTATCCTCATATGGGTTTCAAATTCTTCAAATAACCATTGATGTACATTTTTATGAGGGTATCTTTGAATCCATGTTCTTGTGACAACCACAAACCTGGTAAGATAAACTAGGTCTTCCCCATCTGTGACACTTGTAGTTAATTTATTTTTTGACTCTACACATTGAAAAAGATACTAGTTTGTCCCCTCCTCATTTCCTTCATCTACAACAACTGCAATTAAATTATCTACATCCAAAGTGTTACCACATTTTTTAGTACAATTACAAAAAATAAAATATCACTAAAATTTAAAGCAAAATTTTTTACTATTGATATTTTACTTGGTTCCATAAGATCTTAGATGTGATCAAAATCAATTGATTATGTCCATTTCATTATCCCCTAATGTTTGTGATGGTTGTCATGTCTCCATAATCCTAAGGGGCCTGCAACACCATTCATCAACCCATTATTTTAACTAACACTCATCCCAATCAAAATCCATATAAGTTAAACAAAATCATGTCATGATCCTAATATAAATAGTCTAGGAACTATAATCACAACTTCAAAATGAGTGGAAATTGCTCAATCCAATTAATGTGTTGTAATATTCATACATTTCCTTATTTTCTTCCTTCACTAACTAGAAGAATATTTTCACATGAGAATATTTTTCTGATCCACTTGACAATGTTTCACTACACCAATCTACAATAGTTGTAGCATTAATTAATTTTTCACCTTTGTTATACTTTAACTCGTCTCTTTTTAAGGCCCTTTTTACACATTGTTCTAACACCATCATGATCCCCATTTCCATGCCCAACCTCAAAAGAAACTCCAAAAATGTTGAACTCTAGATATTCACATGCATCCTTCTCAACCAATAAAACATGCGGAAATTCTTAAACTAGGTTGTATAATTGTATGACCAAATGTAGTGTTGATTGAACATGATATCTTTGACATTCAAATTCTTATAAAACATCTCAAAACAACCTTGGATGAACTTTGGGGAATGTGATTTTCATAATATAAAAATGGTACTCTCTGAAAATCTTTATAACATCATCTGTTATATCATGTGCATGTCTAAATGTAATATGCACAAAAATGGAAACTTGAATTAAATTATAGTATTGGGATTGAACCTCATTTTTTGGTTGTAGTGTATAATTTTTAGCAAAATCTAAAACTAAAACAATGGTCCCAATTGGGAAGTTGTCCTTACATATCCTAAATTTCCCATCCAAAATTTGATCTCGGTGTGTGTTTCTTGCATATTGGTAAATAATGTTCTTAAATTGTACTTTGAAATCAAACATGGGTGCTTGGGTTCTAACCAAGTCACATATTGATCTCTTGTCCATATTTTAATTGATATCTTATAGATTTGTAGTTCTTAAAATCAACCAATTGCTTTCCAAACTCATGTGTAGTTTCCTCATGTAGGAAACCACTCTAATGGGACAAGTTACCACAATTATTACATGTTATGTCTATAACAATTTTTTAGGGAAAAATAAAATTGTTCATCAAGTCTTTCACATAAAATACTTGGAACTAATTCTCTTACGGATTTTGGTGGAGAAGGTACCCTACATTCTTGCATAATATTGTCAGTATGTAAAGTACAATGTATATAACAAAAACATCAAAATGCATAGAAAATTCAATATGAGCCTTACAACAAGTGGTGTGTGTTTGGTTTATTTTGACATAAAATGTCTTACACATCTCAAATGATCTTTGGATAATCCTCAATTGATCATTTTATTGTTAAAAAATGTATTATAGAGTTCTATTTAGGTTGTTTCCAAGAATTTTTTTGGATGTATCTCATGAAATTTTCAATCTTTTCTTCTTCTTAATACATATTTAAGATTAGGCAAGACTCTTGTGTTCTCATGCCAAAAAAATTCAATCAAATTTCTCATTGATTCTACTAATACCTTGTATTTTCTTTGCATTCTACCACTAAATGCCCAACACTATGTGGCTAAAGGATCATATAATCTTGTTCTTCTTCTTACAACTCTATATAAATTTTTCTTATTCAATTTTAGGGTTATACTTGTTTCACTTACAAATTGATGTGTAATTGTTACCTTACTCATAATAGACTCAATTAATATTCGTCTTGCAACATTACTATCTTTATTTCAACTAGTTTTACCTATTGAATTAAATGCTTCACTTAGATTTTTTATGATTGTATTATTTCTTCCCTCTAGTTTTCTTGTTCTCAACCCTAAAGTATGCATCATAGGCCTCATTTTTTATTTTCATAATTTCAAAAATAATTGACATCATTGTGTATGTGTTTTATTTTCAAATGCATAGTTTCATACTTGTTTAGCATGACGTCTAGTTGTACGTTTTGACATTTTACCTTCCATGGGTTCTAATATATTCTCATCTATTTCAATCAAATATCTTGTGTTCTTCTAATTATCTTAAATGGAGGAGTGGAGGAGTGGGCATAGGTAAGACATCATTTCTTATAAGTGATGGTGTTATTGCTTCAACCATAGGAGGGGGATGTGTTTCTAAGTCAACATCTAACTCTATGGGGCTAGTATTAAATTGTTCTTCATTTAGAATGGGTTCAACTAGAGTCATCATATGATCATCATGAAAATTCATTGTATCATCATGTTTATAATACTTCATTAGGGATAAAATTTCATTACATTATGTTTCTCCATGTGTTTCATCATTCATTACAAATTCATTACCATGTCCTACATATTCAATTTCATCATTTGGAAATATATTTTCTTCTCTACTCTCAATTGAAGATGTTTGTAAATTCAATTCTATTAAATTAGACATGTTATTCTCAATAGAAACATTGTTTATTATAGAATAAGTACCTTGACTTCATTAGAACCTTTTTTCTTTACTCTCCTAAGTGTTTGTCTTTTCTTTCTCTTTCTCTTTGAATTTCAAGTTCTTCATTTATTTGCTCTTTAATTCATCTTTAACGGTGACTACAGGAATCCATGGCTGAATTTTTATGCTTTTTAATTAAATGAGGATGAAAATTCTAACAAAAAAGATCAATTTTGATGTTTCAAACAAGATAAAATGGAGAATTCATATGTCTGTTATGTGCAAAGTGAGTTTAGAACCCATAAAGTGTGAAATTTGTAGTGAAAATGGTAAAGGAAATATGAATTTTATGTTTTTGTTATAATTCTACAAAGGGTGTATGCCCTTTACAAAAGTATGTATGCCCTTTGCAAATGTAGTTGCAAAGAAAGTAGTTAAACGATAAAAATCATCAATGCACTTATTGTTTACAAAGGCATTCTCCCTTTACAAAGGGCATACACCCTTAGTAGTTTTTCAAAAACAAAAATGTTTTTCCTCCTAAAGAGCCATGGATTTTGGCTATGGAATTTGAACCTCAGGTTTGGACCTGCATTTGATCAGCTAAGAAGGATTTTATGAGGATTTTGAACATTTTTAGCCTTCGTAGGCACAAAATTTTATCAGCTTTGTGTATTTTTTAAATAATATATGTATATATATGGGTTTATAGAGGGGAGAATCTAGTCTTCAAAAATATAAATTTTAAAAAATTAATTATTATTTCCAATTACTACTTAATTTCTACATAATGTTACTCATTATGATTGATTCATTAGCATTACCAATAGTTTAACAACTTTTTAACAATTAACCAACAAATTACAAAACTTATATCTCAAAATCTACTATTATTTGGCTACTATTTTTAAAAGTATCCGTATAAAACTACTTGTTTGTACACCTTGCATTTTCATCTTTCTGACTTTCTTGACTTGTAAAATCATTTAAAATTATTATATTCATTGAAAAATATGAAAAATATTCTCAACAATCTTCAACATTTTTTGAATCCTTGTATGAAATTTCATTTAAAAATTCATTCATTTGCTCCAAAAAAGTGTGTCCATACACATGCACTTTTCTTATGTTTTCACAAAAACTTATTATGTCATTATTAGAAATGAGTAAATGTCATATGGGTATGGCAAAAAATTACATATTTAGAAACTAGATTCAAAATGTCACAATTTATCTTCTTACATCGTCACAAAATTATTTGACTAGGTGCCTCTAAAAGTCTCTCCAAGGTCATGTATTGTTATTTTCTAGAAAAAAGGTGGCCACTTATCCCCCCTTTTGACCCCCATTATCCTACATCTACCTAGATATAGAAAATATGTAGGCATCAATCCCCATTCCCTCATCAGTTGAATGTCCTCTTGAAAATCATATTCAATTCATAATATTATAATAATCATAAATTCAAATAAGTTTCTTCACGGATTCTATTATGAAAGCTTATTGCATTGTAACAATAATATTGGTCAAATTCAATGTCCATGTTTCTCAAATAAACTACAATTCCTATTATTAAATTTATAAAATATTAGAAAACAAAATTTAGTGAATCAACAACTACTACATTTAATTTCACTAAATTCCTTAATTTGGTCTTTTCTCATCTTTAATAATCTTTCTTTGCTAGATTTGGAAAACTTATGTGAGGTGGAAGATGAGTCCTAGGCCTTACTTTGTTCTTTTGTTACAACCAAAGAAACTAACTAAAATTCATGTTATTATAATTATAGGCATTGGGTATTAGTCCGTAAAATACTTCCTTATGATTTGAGGACACACATTGGATTGAAAGGTCCATACATTTCAAGTCCAATATCATAAATATATGTATTTGATTTCAGACCCATATTTGAATGAAAACTTGTAGATCATAAATTCCTTACAGAAATTATGATAAATTGGTCCTCACTCATCCTTTTTAATATTTCTTTGCTATATTTAAAAATGTATGTGAGATTGAAGATGAGTTTTAAGCCCCATTTTGTTCTCATGTTACAACCAAAGAAACTGACTAACAATACTTGTTATCATAATTCAAGGCATCGGATATTAGTTTGTAAAATGCTTCCTTATGATTTAAGGACACACATTGGATTGACAAGTCCATACAATTTCAAGTCCCATATCGGAAATAGCTCCATATGATTTTAGACCCATATTTGAATGATAACTTGTAGACCATGAATAGCCATACTAATAATGAGTCCAATTTTGTCATTCATTTTTGAAGGAAGAATTACAACATACAAGATATGGATTGTTGATCTCAATGTCAATAAAATTTTCCATGTGTCCTTCACTATAGATTTATTATGTGCATTTTCTATTTGTCATTTTCCGCATGTAAGCAATCCCTCATTATGTCAATAATATAAATGTAAGAAAGGATTGCAACACAAAATCAAATAATCCTACAAATATTTCTTCTAAATCCTATTATTCTTCCATCTCACATGAAAAACCATCCATTAGTGTCACTTGAAGTTCACAAAAATTATACTCGGCCAAGAGGTAGGTAAAAAGGTTTGCGTTAGACTGAGAAAAGTAATAGTAAAGTTGGTGAAAGTGTGAAAGTCATGAAAAAACTCATGAGATATAGAAAAATTATAAGTCCATCCCCATGCCTAAGGTTAGTCAAATGTCCTCTTGAATATGTATTCAATTCATAATATTGTAATAATCATATTCATATTAGTTTCTTTCAAATATCTTATGAAAACTTCTTACACGATAATGATTATATTGGTTACGTTCAATGTCCATGTTGCTAAAATTAACTATACTCCATGTCATGATATATATATATATATATAATCAAATCTTATTGCATTTAATTTTTCTAAATTCCTTATAGAATTTATGAGAACTTGGTCTTCTCTCATATTTTTAATTTCTCCCTCATATTGCAAAACCACACAATGCACCAATATTTCAAAATAACATGGGTGAGAATATACAAATGGAAATGTTTCAAATTTAATTAGTGTTAAGAACTTGTGCCTTGCTAAATTCAAATCCATAAGGATAATTCTTGTGGATGTTCTCTCTTGTTGAAAGTGCAAACATGAAGATTAGCCTAAGCAATATAATTGCAAAAAACATGACAATAATAGCACCACATTAGGGATTAACATAGAGAGGATTGGTATAAATATATTTTAAGGACAAAATTCTCAAGCTTTACCCCTGTGAATTTGTCACTGTTTGATGGAGAATTCCTAGATAAGTTTACAGTACTCTAATAGGTAAATATTGCCTCATCAACACTATCAAATACATACGTGTGGATACTTCTAGCGTCAGTGATTCCTTATTTATTTTTCTCTCCAATAGGTGTTGTTAATTTCAACATCTTTACATCCACCATACATGCATGCCTTCTTTTATTATCAAGGAAATAAAACTCGTTATGAGGAAATCTCTTGAAACTTTGCAAGAATCTCTCAAACATGTCCACTATATTCTCATTGATAAAATGAGTTGTGTAGGACCCAAATTACTTTCCCTTGTTGATATGTGCCTCCCAGAGGCATTCTCCTACCACAAAACAACCCATTTCAGTGGGTGTTCAATCATTCTTATTGGTGACTTGGCCAAGTTGGGACCCCTATCAAGGATATCACATTGTAAACTAACAACTCTTTTGGTTCAACCTTATGGAGAATCTTTCCCATTTCAAACACCTTGTTTATAATATTTCATAAACAAGGAAATGACCCAAAAAATTATTTTTCATGTAATTGTAGACTAACAACTCTTTTGGTTCAAACTATGGAGAATCTTTCTCATAGGCACCTTATTTATAATCTTTCATCAGCAAGGAAGTGACCCCCAAAAAAACTTTTTCCTGTAACTTTTTCTCAATATAAGAAACATAAAGGTTGTTTCAATGACCGAAGAACTTCATGTGTCAAACAAATTTTTTTCTTTAGGAAGATGAAATCATGCATTTTCACTTCTTCCCACATCTTTCCATAACAAACAGTTGATGGAAAACCACAAGATGGAAATATTAAAGTCATTGAATGTTCTCGTTGTGATGTAACATACAAAAATATAAGGCATGGATCTTTGTCGGAACCCGATGAAAATCAACTTCAACTAACAATTCTTCTCTTCTAGGGTTAGCAATTTATGCTTATTGTTTCTTGTAGGTCGAATATGGTTGAGTCAATGATGGAATTAGGAGAATTGTCTTTATTGTCTACAAAAAAATGGTGTAGAACATCTCAAACTGCCTTGATTTGTGGTTATCAAGTGTAACAACCGTGTCACGCCCACTGGAATATCCACTTACTTTAGGTGTGTCAGGGCTCCCCAATTAGTAGAGGTAGTTGCAGTGAATTGACCTAAAATGGCTTGGCCTCACTCAATCCATAAAAGTATAAGGGTTAATATTACCTAGAGAAACTATAAACATTAGGAGTAATGAAATTTCATGACTTATTTTCACATTGCTTTCCACATTTTTCGGCTCGAATACCTAGGCATATCCCCTCCTTTCTCTTACCACCATTTCACCAAATTAATTATTGTTCCTTTTGTTCACATCAAAAGAAAAATGAAGAATGGCTTCTTTCACTACAATCTATCCATGGTTCATACTAACTAAAGAATACTCCTACCTCCTTCCCGATGCCTCCTCTTCTTCTCAATTCCATGTCTTCTTGTTCTACAAGCATTAAGTTTTCTTTCTTTGTACCGAAAACTTCACCTTTGTGGTGGGTACCATGGCGAGAAAGGAAAAAACACAAGGGATTCAAATATATGCAAGTTTCTTTATGTGTAGGTGGCGGTGAAGGAAACTACAAATTTACATCCACTTGTTCCCCTCCTTTCGTGGACCCACCTCTTTACCAACATGGACGATGGAATGTTTTGTGTTCTTGTGGCACCACCACCATGGTCAACATGTCGCATCTTCACTTCATTATGTTCCACCTTATAAGAGTTCCACTCATGATTAATTAGCACTATTTTTTTCATTGATTGTGTGTTAGAGTCAATGTCCTCTACATTTCATGTATACGATGTATTTTTATTAATAATATTTAAACTTATTGAATTTGATGTGACCCTTATATTATGTGTCAAAATTATTCTTAATATACTATACTTTTCTATTGTGTTTACAATTTTTTGATTAGTTCAATGTTTATCATAAAACACATAATAATGTCATTGCCTCAATCCCATAAAGTTATACATCCATTAAAAATAGGGTTTTTCAAGTTGGTGGCTATTAAGACAAATTTAGTGCTCTACAAACATTTTATTATAAAGACGATGTGACAATGGTAATGATCAAGTCTTTTTAAACCTTAATAAGTTAAATCTATTATCTATCAATGAGCACAAAACCACCCGAGTTGTCATGTTTGGTTTTATCAAATTCAACTACTACATCGACACGACATGGGATGCTAAGTCCCCCAACATGACCCTATTTTCTACACTTCCTCATGGCAAAGACAAACAAATTCCCATCAACATGGCGTGGCATCTTACTATCTATAACGCACTTACCGACATTACAAAAAGTAATTGTTATAATTGGGAGCATTGAATAATAAAGGCTTACTTTCATATACATTTCCAAAGTTTGTTGTCTCAAGTATCTTTAGATAACATCCTCTTTCTCCTTTAAGTAACTCAGAAAAATAATATGTAGTCCCTATATGACTTATTGAAAGAAAAAATAAGATTGCCTATGTTCCTCCAATAGATTCCACGCCATGGAATTCTCCTCTCTCGATCCCCTTTTTCATCACCCTCCTTCCCCACAACTATAACTTATTCAACACCTCCCTATCCACTTAGGTACGATTGCTAGCGTTTAATTTTATAACCAAAAATATATATTACTCACTTGTATGGATTTATATTTATCTTTAAAATTTTGCTACCATCAAATTAAAAATTCGCTTATAATATAAACGTGGCCCTTGGAGATTGGATTAAAAGAAGCATATGCAACCTTCATGTCTTTAAAAGGGAATGATTTGGCAAATACAATCGGAGAGTATGTGGATGATTGAAAAAACCTCTGGCGACATCATTGTGAGATGATTGAAAAATCTGTATAGATGTGCACCAATAACTACAGCCCGCCATTCTTCCACTGCCAAAAAAACTAGAGATGAAATTTTAACTGAAGTCTCATGCTGTCTCCCACTAAACAAATTGTGCACTTGATGAAGATGTGCACCAAGAACTACAGCCCGCCAAATTCTTCCACTGCCAAAAAAACTAGAGAGATGAAATTTTAACTGAAGTCTCATGCTGGATCTCCCACTAAACAAATTGTGCACTTGATGAAGAAAATGAAATCTGTTTCAAGAAGAGGCTGCCTTGTTTTTTATATTATATAATGCTGAGTGTCTGAGCGCCCAAATCATGTATTATGATCCTCAAATCTGTTCCAATTCTTTTTCCGGACTGAATTGGAAAAAGAAACATAGTAGAAGCAGTAACAATGGGTTCTCTTGTTCGCCATTACCTGAGACTGGCCATGGCCGTACTTTTTCTTGGGTGGATTGCTATCTGGTTTCTGAGGCCAATGAAGCAGTGGGATAATCCCTCGATGACTTATGATAAAAAAACAACTTCACCCTCTTATGGGCCAGCTGGTATGATATCTGTAACATTTTTTTCTCAGGCACTTTAGCCTAGAACCGGTTATATAATGCTAGGAAATCACTTTGAATCAGATTTTTTTTTTTGGCTTCCCTGGTTGATAGAGTTTACATAATTGTTTCCATGGATGCAGGTTCTGTTGACCTTCTTTTATCAGTTCCTATATTTTTGATAACTTTTTTGGCCTCTATATACCTCCACATAAGCAGAAAGCAGGCAATTACCAAGTAAGATTTCAATCAAGTTCTCGCATAATAGTTTTCTGTTGAAGTAAACTGCGTAAAGGGTATGGCTGTTGTTGAAGGATTTCTTAACAAGATATAATAGATTAGAAAATAAGGAAAGTTCACAAGCATAAATGAATTTATATATATTGCTTTTCAAATTCTGTTATAGACAACCATTGAAGAATACAGTAGCAGTTCATGGAAGAGCTTAGATGTGATAGTATTAACAAGTGACAGTGGTTTCTATTTCAGGCCAAAACGCAAGAATCAGAGAGGCAGTCTATTGTTGTATCCAGTCTTCGTAGGAGGACCTCTTGGAATTGTCACTATTTTTGAACTCCTTATTCTTGTCTTCTTCCTGGGCTTATTGATATGGAGTTTATCATTCTACCTTGCCAATGGTCTAGCCGGAATTAATCAACTGAAGTTACCAGCTGAGCTCAAGCTGTATGTAACTAACCTTCTTTAGATCAAATACTGAATCTTTTTAAGTTGATTAGGAAAGAAAATATAGAATTAGAAATGAAAATATAGAAAGTTAACAGATTTTTTTATCGTTGCAGGTGGCAATTAAAGTGTTACATAGTTGGAGATCGTCTGGGGTTAGTTTCAGCTCTGTTTTTAGCTTTCATGTTCTTCCCAATTACCCGTGGATCTGTGCTGTTGCAACTTCTCAATACTTCATTTGAAATTTCGGTAAGGTATCACATGTGGATAGCTCATGTGACAATGGTGCTCGCTACAGCCCATGCCTTCTGTTATTATTTGTTATGGGGAAGCACACATTTACTTGGATCAAAGGTATTTCAATATCCCCTTAATACAAAGTGTGTGCTAAAATTTATCAGTCTCCTTTTTTTTTTTTTTCATTTACCTATTAATTACAACATTTTAAAAACCTGAATGCCATGATAAAAAAACTGATAAATGATATTTAAAAACCTATCATTATTGGTAACTAGGGTTTCTTGTCATAAACCGATGAAGGATATTTGAAAACCTCATGTAAAACTGATAAATAATATTTAATAACCTGTCATCATTGGTAACTAGGGTTTCTTGTCATAAACCGATGAAAGATATTTGAAAACCTGTCATTGGTAACAAGGGTTTCTTATCATAAACCAATAAACAACATTTGAAAACCTGTCATCATTGGTAAAAAGGTTTCTTGTCATAAACCAATAGACAATAATTGAAAACCTGTCGTCATTGGTAAAAAGGGTTTCTTGTCATACACTGTTAGACACTGTTTGAAAACCTGTCTTAGCATTAGTATCTAATGGTTTCTTGTCACATACTGAGTATTTTGAAAACCCATCATCATTGGTAACAAGAGTTTATTGTCATATGTACAGTTTGTATCATGGAGGAGAGTAGGATTTTCTACCTTAGCTGGGGAGATTGCTTTATTGGCAGGCCTGATAATTTGGGTGACCTCCATAAAAAGAATCCGAGAAAGGTTCTTTGAAGTATTTTACTATACTCACCACTTGTATGTAATATTTTTCCTCTTCTATGCACTGCATGTTGGAGATGTGGTATTAGCACTTTCGCTCCCTGGGATTTTCCTCTTTTTCCTTGATCGATACCTCCGACTCCTCCAGTCAAGGAAAACCGTGCATGTTGTATCTGCCAGGAAATTGCCTTCAGACATCGTACAAATGGTTATTGCAAAGCATTCAAGTAAGTACTCATGCCTGCTCAATTTGTGTAAGTTTCAAACTTCTTCTCTGTTACAATTTTCATTTTCAGGTATTCGAGGAAGAAAGGGATGATTAGGAGTTTTATTTTGTTGACTGCTCTTATTGAATCTAACAATTTACAGTCAAATTTTGCTCTTTCATTTGCTTGTGGCAAAATAATAAAAATTGTTATGGGATAACAAAGGATTATCATCTTATTACGGTTGCATCAAGGTTTTATTGTAAGTAATATTAATGAAGCTAATTTCCATGTATGCAGGTATGGTGTACACCCCTAAGAGTATCCTCCTTTTGAATCTTCCATTCATATCACGTTTGGAATGGCACCCTTTCAGCATTGTTTCTACTTCAAATGTTGAGTCTGACCGACTATCTATATTAATCAAGTGCCAACAAGGCTGGACCAAAAGCTTGACAAATTCATGGACTCTTTAAACTACATAGAGGGTCCTCTGTGTCTTCCGGCAGCTATTGAAGGCCCTTATGGTCCAGCTTCCAGCGATTTATTAAGGTAGCAATCTGTTCTCACCAACAAGGTCAATTTCCTTGGGTAGCTTTTAAGGACTTTTGAAATTCTTGGTAACTTGTCAGAAAGGTTGGAGTACGAAGGTTGTCTTCTCTTTCTATTACTAACCACATTCCTACTAACAATTCCATTTCCTGAACTCAAGCCGAACACAGACTTATCTTTTGATCCAATTTTCCCGAAGAGGGTTTTACAAGTGAAATCTGTGGCAACACAGAACCCTATAGATTTACCAAAATGTCTATTAGTGAAAATCTTAATGATCCAATATTGCTATACCCATTCTGAACATACCATGCCTATATGGGCATTTTCCACAGAAACATTCAACTAAAATCCACTTAACTTGTTGAAAAAGTATGCCATATTATTTTCTGTGCTATCTTCCATATCATTGCCAGACATTTTCTTCAGATCAGCTACAGCCGGATTAAATATCTGAATGGATTTTATCCTCCCATTCAAACACTTCTCTACACCGTATATCCTGTTTTTGCTCTGTTTTTAGCATGCGTCAAAAAGTTCCTTTGTTCCTTATCCAAGCACGCATCTTGCTCTCTTTTAATATCTTTTGAATCTTGCCTTCTTCCAGATGAGTGCACAGTAGTGACAAATTGTTGAAGCATTAAGGAAATCTAAAAGAATGCTCGTAAAAGTTTCTTAATTTTTTAGGATGATTCACTTGTAAAAGTTCTAAATTTCTGAAATAGGATTATTTTCTTAGCATATTCCAGGGAATTTCTTTCCCACCTCAGATTGAACAGACCTCATTTCATGTGTTATTGTTTGCACAGGTATGAAGCATTGATTTTGATTAGTGGAGGGAGTGGAATAGCCCCAATGATAAGCATTTTATCAGAAACTTTGTACCAGCATAGCATTAAAAACCAAACCACGCTCCCAAAGTGAAATCTTAGTCATATGGTCAATCAAAGGCACTGAAGAATTGTGCATCTTAAATCTAGTATCTCCAAGAATGATATGCCCCAAATATGCAGATGTGTTGAAAATAGAGGTTCATGCATATGTAACAAAGGAAGAAGCCCCAGATGATGAAATAGCCCAATTAGACCTAGAAGTGATGACATCACCCACCGAAGCTTGTTTTAGCGATTACCATATAAATGAAGTTAAGTCCTTGGAGGCAAAAACATCTGCAGCTTGTGTTTGTTCTATAACAAGCAGGGATAATTCTTTGTGGCAGGCAGCAATAGTTGCTTCTGCATTGCTTGGATATCTCATCTTCATGGCCATACTAAATCGCTTCTCTGTATACCCATCAGATCACAACTCTTACAGTGTCTATGCATGGGGGGGCAGAGTACTTCTGACCATATTGTCTATGACTGTGGGAATTGTGATATTTGGTGGCGCCGTTTATGCAATATGGGACAGAAAGGAAACAAAGAACAATAAAGTCTACAAGTCTAAAGAAGAAATGAGTATTGGGATGCAGACTAGTGAAAGTGTTCGCCTTCAGACCCTTTTAAGAAGGTGTAGCTACATCCATTATGGTGAACGGCCTAAGCTTCAAGGTGTTTCCTCTATTTCCTATACTTTTGCATTGCATCTAGTGTACTGTAAACATTTGGAGTTGGCAATAATCACCACAGAACTTTACGAAGTTAAAACTCTTTTACTCTTTAGGTTTTACATGCATTGGTTTATCTAGTTTTTTATTCGTATAAAAATTGAACAAATAAGCGTTTTTTTGTAGTTTTTTAATCTAACTACTTGTAATTTTCTGTGTGATTGGCATGTGAAAACCAAAGAAATAATTGGTCAATTTGCAATGAAAATGGATGGAAAGAAAGTAGGTGTCGTAGTTTGTGGACCAGAGAGCATGCAACAGAATGTTGCATTAGCTTGCAGGCATCACACCTCCTTATTGGGTCAAAAATCCTTGGGTGCATTGGATTTTCACTCCCTCTCTTTCAATCTCTAGTTGGCTTCTTTCACAGGATTTGAAATCCTTCCTCCGTTTTCCATAAATACTTCACAATCACAATCATCATACTTCTAATGAAATTGTTTATATGTATCATGATGTGGAATTATTAGGCTTTGCAGCCCATATTTCTCTTTTGTACAAACCGTGTAGTTGTCTCCCTCTGAAGCAGCAGAAATATGTTGCCTTCTCCATCAAGAAAATAAGATTGGCATATTTTGATCCATTCTGAGGTTTAAAGTTTCTTCTTAATTTCCATTTTAGTTTGAGTTTTGTCGAAATATATTTCCACATTGTATTTTTAGATTGAAATCCTAAAGAATTGGAAGAATACTTGAAATCAGTATCAAAATGAGCTGCAAAATCTCAGATATAAGTGGTACACTTTCCAAGAAATGGAAAATTATATATTGCAAAATCCTGTCCTGTGTTGCAAGTTTCTGCATTATTGTCTCTATTTTTGCTGTTTGTCCCTCTGCCTGCTTATCTAATGAGGAAACTTCTGCCTTGAGCTGCATTATTGAGCTGTAAGTTACAGGGTATAAATCAATTTTTGCATGGGGTAATTGGAACAACAAAGCGGTACAGCCAGTATTTGGCCCACATCTTCCACAAGATCATTTATCTTCCACAAAAACGAGGCATACAAGTCCTGCTGAATGTGAGGAGGAGCCATACATTACCATTGATCAAAGGATTTATGTTTTTAAAGGCATGCGCGTTCAAGAAAACATCTGATTCCCACTTTTACCCATCGTGTAGCACAAGGAAAGAATAATGCTCAAATTTGGTGGTCTCCTACTTCAAAGAAGGGATGGCTGTACTTTTTCTTGGGTGGATTGCTATCTGGTTTCTGAGACCAATGAAGCAGTCGGATAATCCCTCGATGACTTGTGATAAAAAACAACTTGACCCTCTTATGGGCTAGCTGGTATGATATCTGTAACATTTTTTTCTCAGGCACTTTAGCCTAGAACCGGTTATATAATGCTAGGAAATCACTTTGAATCAAGATTTTTTTTTTTTTTTTAGGCTTCCTGGTTGATTGAGTTTACATAATTGTTTCCATGGATGCAGGTTCTGTTGACCTTCTTTTATCAGTTCCTATATTTTTGATAACTTTTTGGCCTCTATATACCTCCACATAAACAGAAAGCAGGCAATTACCAAGTAAGATTTCAATCAAGTTCTCGCATAATAGTTTTCTGTTGAAGTAAACTGCGTAAAGGGTATGGCTGTTGTTTGAAGGACTTCTTAACAAGAAATAATAGATTAGAAAATAAGGAAAGTTCACAAGCATAAATGAATTTATATATATTGCTTTTCAAATTCTGTTATAGACAACCATTGAAGAATACAGTAGCAGTTCATGGAAGAGCTTAGATGTGTTAGTATTAACAAGTGACAGTGGTTTCTATTTCAGGCCAAAACGCAAGAATCAGAGAGGCAGTCTATTGTTGTATCCAGTATTCGTAGGAGGACCTCTTGGAATTTTCACTATTTTTGAACTCCTTATTCTTGTCTTCTTCCTGGGCTTATTGATATGGAGTTTATCATTCTACCTTGCCAATGGTCTAGCCGAATTAATCAACTGAAGTTACCAGCTGAGCTCAAGCTGTATGTAACTAACCTAGTTTGTTTAGATCAAATACTGAATCTTTTTAAGTTGATTAGGAAAGAAAATATAGAATTAGGAATGAAAATATAGAAAGAAAACAGATTTTCTTATTGTTGCAGGTGGCAGTTAAAGTGTTACATAGTTGGAGATCGTCTGGGGTTAGTTTCAACTCTGTTTTTAGCTTTCATGTTCTTCCCAATTACTCGTGGATCTGTGCTGTTGCAACTTCTCAATACTTCATTTGAAATTTCGAAATGTATCGCATGTGGATAACTCATGTGACAATGGTGCTCGCTACAACCCATGCCTTGTGTTATTATTTGTTATGGGGAAGCACACATTTACTTGGATCAAAGGTATTTCAATATCCCTTAATACAAAGTATGTGCTAAAATTTATCAATCTCCTTTTTCGTTTTTCATTTACCTATTCAGTTACAACATTTTTGAATGCCATGTAAAACTGATAAATGATATTTAAAACCTGTCATTATTGGTAACTAGGGTTTCTTGTCATAAACCGATGAAGGATATTTTGAAAACCTCATGTAAAACTGATAAATAATATTTAATAACCTGTCATCATTGGTAACTAGGGTTTCTTGTCATAAACCGATGAAAGATATTTGAAAGCCTGTCATTGGTAACAAGGGTTTCTTATCATAAACCAATAAACAACATTTGAAAACCTGTCATCATTGGTAAAAAGGTTTCTTGTCATAAACCAATACACAATAATTGAAAACCTGTCGCCGTTGGTAAAAAGGGTTTCTTGTCATACACTGTTAGACACTGTTTGAAAACCTGTCTTAGCATTAGTATATAATGGTATCTTGTCACATACTAAGTATTTGAAAACACATCATCATTGGTAACAAGAGTTTATCGTCATATGTACAGTTCGTATCGTGGAGAAGAGTAGGATTTTCTACCTTAGCTGGGGAGATTGCTTTATTGGCAGGCCTGATAATTTGGGTGACCTCCATAAAAAAAATTCGAGAAAGGTTCTTTGAAGTATTTTACTATACTCACCACTTTTATGTAATATTTTTCCTCTTCTATGCACTGCATGTTGGAGATGTGGTATTAGCACTTTCGCTCCTTGGGATTTTCCTCTTTTCCTTGATCGATACCTCCGACTCCTCCAGTCAAGGAAAACCGTGCATGTTGTATCTGCCAGAAATTGCCTTCAGACATCGTACAAATGGTTATTGCAAAGAATTCAAGTAAGTACTCATGCCTGCTCAATTTGTGTAAGTTTCAAACTTCTTCTCTGTTACAATTTTCATTTTCAGGTATTCGAGGAAGAAAGGGAAGATTAGGAGGTTTTTATTTTGTTGACTGCTCTTATTGAATCTAACAATTTACGGTCAAATTTTGCTCTTTCATTTGCTTGTGGCAAAATAATAAAAATTGTTATGGATAACACAGGATTATCATCTTATTACGGTTGCATCAAGGTTTTATTGTAAGTAATATTAATGAAGCTAATTTCCATGTATGCAAGTATAGTGTACACCCCTAAGAGTATCCTCCTTTTGAATCTTCCATTCATATCACGTTTGGAATGGCACCCTTTCAGCATTGTTTCTACTTCAAATGTTGAGTCTGACCGACTATCTATATTAATCAAGTGCCAACAAGGCTGGACCAAAAGCTTGACAAATTCATGGACTCTTTAAACTACATAGAGGGTCCTCTGTGTCTTCCGGCAGCTATTGAAGGCCCTTATGGTCCAGCTTCCAGCGATTTAGTAAGGTAGCAATCTGTTCTCACCAACAAGGTCAATTTCCTTGGGTAGCTTTTAGGACTTTTGAAATTCTTGGTAACTTGTCAGAAAGGTTGGAGTACGAAGGTTGTCTTCTTTTCTATTACTAACCACATTCCTACTAACAATTCCATTTCCCTGAACTCAAGCCGAACACAGACTTATCTTTTGATCAAATTTTCCCGAAGAGGGTTTTACAAGTGAAATCTGTGGCAACACAGAACCCTATAGATTTACGAAAATGTCTATTAGTGAAAATCTTAATGATCCAATATTGCTATACCCATTCTGAACATACCATGCCTAGATGGCCATTTTCCACGGAAACTTCAACTAAAATCCACTTAACTTGTTGAAAAAAGTATGCCATATTATTTTCTGTGCTATCTTCCATATCATTCCCAGACATTTTCTTCAGATCAGCTACAGCCGGATTAAATATCTGAATGGATTTTATCCTCCTATTCAAACACTTCTCTACATCATATATCCTGTTGTTTGCTCTGTTTTTAGCATGCGTCAAAGTCCCACCCTCCCTGCGGCTTCTTTCTAAAGTTCCTTTGTTCCTTATCCAAGCACACATCTTGCTCTCTTTTAATATCTTTTGAATCTTGCCTTCTTCCAGACAAGTGCACAGTAGTGACAAATTGTTGAAGCGTTAAGGAAATCTAAAAGAATGCTCGTAAAAGTTTCTTAACTTTTCAAATAGGATGATTCGCTTGTAAAAGTTCTAAATTTCTGAAATAGGATTATTTTCTTAGCATATTCCAGGGAACTTCTTGCCCACCTCAGATTGAACAGACCTCATTTCATGTGTTATTGTTTGCACAGGTATGAAGCATTGATTTTGATTAGTGGAGGGAGTGGAATAGCCCCAATGATAAGCATTTTATGAGAAACTTTGTACTAGCATAGCACTAAAAAACCAAACCACGCTCCCAGTGAAATCTTAGTCATATGGTCAATCAAAGGCACTGAAGAATTGTGCATCTTAAATCTAATATCTCCAAGAATGATATGCCCCAAATATGCAGATGTGTTGAAAATAGAGGTTCATGCATATGTAACAAAGGAAGAAGCCCCAGATGATGAAATAGCCCAATTAGACCTAGAAGTGATGACATCACCCACCGAAGCTTGTTTTAGTGATTACCATATAAATGAAGTTAAGTCCTTGGAGGCAAAAACATCTGCAGCTTGTGTTTGTTCTATAACAAGCAGGGATAATTCTTTGTGGCAGGCAGCAATAGTTGCTTCTGCATTGCTTGGATATCTCATCTTCATGGCCATACTAAATTGCTTCTCTGTATACCCATCAGATCACAACTCTTACAGTGTCTATGCATGGGGGCAGAGTACTTCTGACCATATTGTCTATGACTGTGGGAATTGTGATATTTGGTGGCGCCGTTTATGCAATATGGAACAAAAGGGAAACAAAGAACAATAAAGTCTACAAGTCTAAAGAAGAAATGAGTATTGGGATGCAGACTAGTGAAAGCGTTCGCCTTCAGACCCTTTTAAGAAGGTGTAGCTACATCCATTATGGTGAACGACCTAAGCTTCAAGGTGTCTCCTCTATTTCCTATACTTTTGCATTGCATCTAGTGTACTGTAAACATTTGGAGTTGGCAATAATCACCACAGAACTTTACGAAGTTAAAAATCTTTTACTCTTTAGGTTTTACATGCATTGGTTTATCTAGTTTTTTATTTGTATAAAAATTAAACAAAAAGCGTTTTTTGCAGTTTTTGAATCTAACTACTTGTAATTTTCTGTGTGATTGGCATGTGAAAACCAAAGAAATAATTGGTCAATTTGTAATGAAAATGGATGGAAAGAAAGTAGGTGTCGTAGTTTGTGGACCAGAGAGCATGCAACAGAATGTTGCATTAGCTTGCAGGCATCACACCTCCTTATTGGGTCAAAAATCCTTGGGTGCATTGGATTTTCACTCCCTCTCTTTCAATCTCTAGTTGGCTTCTTTCACAGGATTTGAAATCCTTCCTCCGTTTTTCCATAAATACTTCACAATCACAATCATCATACTTCTAATGAAATTGTTTATATGTATCATGATGTGGAATTATTAGGCTTTGCAGCCCATATTTCTCTTTTGTACAAACCGTGTAGTTGTCTCCCTCTGAAGCAGCAGAAATATGTTGCCTTCTCCATCAAGAAAATAAGATTGGCATATTTTGATCCATTCTGAGGCTTAAAGTTTCTTCTTAATTTCCATTTTAGTTTGAATTTTGTCGAAATATATTTCCACATTGTATTTTTAGATTGAAATCCTAAAGAATTGGAAGAATACTTGAAATCAGTATCAAAATGAGCTGCAAAATCTCAGATATAAGTGGTACACTTTCCAAGAAATGGAAAATTATATATTGCAAAATCCTGTCATGTGTTGCAAGTTTCTGCATTATTGTCTCTATTTTTGCTGTTTGTCCCTCTGCCTGCTTATCTAATGAGGAAACTTCTGCCTTGAGCTGCATTATTGAGCTGTAAGTTACAGGGTATGAATCAATTTTTGCATGGGGTAATTGGAACAACAAAGCGGTACAGCCAGTATTTGGCCCAGATCTTCCACAAGATCATTTATCTTCCACGAAAACGAGGCATACAAGTCCTGCTGAATGTGAGGAGGAGCCATACATTACCATTGAACAAAGGATTTATGTTTTTAAAGGCGTGCACGTTCAAGAAAACATTCGATTCCCACTTTTTACCCATCTTGTAGCACAAGGAAAGAATCGTGCTCAAATTTGGTGGTCTCCTACTTCAAAAAAGGGATTGACACTCAAGTTTGCTGATCTCCTGCCCTGTCATTGTGTCATGGTGCTCTCGAACAATCCACTGTAACCTTACATATGAATTTGGATTTATCAGTAACTATTCAAATATGCTTCATGATATAATCGATACACAATTCAATTTTTAAGTGGGTGAATGTCATTAACATATGTTAAAAATTACCAGCGTCCTAAATAAAGGGACAGCTAGTGTAAGAAACCACAATGTTGGTGTCAGAAACAATGTTTCTCCATAACAATAACTTCACGTTGCTACTTTGACATTCTTCAGATTGCGAAAATAACTCTTTCTTTGCCATTCCAAACTAAACTTTCTGCAACATAGAATGTTTTATTTTAATTATGATTGCAAAAGAGTACATGCAAATACCTCCATAAAACAAAGAGGCGTCACTGAATCACTTAAACTATCACAATTGAGTAATTGCTTCTGTAGATGAAATAAAGATGAGCTTTGCATTTGGTATTAGATTCAAAGGTCGGTAAAATCGAGCAGTTTTGTTTATAGAGCTAATATGTAAGAAAGCATTGAAGTTTCCCAAAACACACTGAAAATTTTACCTGTTTGAACTAGAGTCTTTTACAGACTGAAATGCAAAAGTTTTTACTTTGGGAAATTATTCATGAAATGGACTTTGTTCTTTATATGATTTAGTTAGGGCCATTCCTGGAAGATTGCAAAACTTATCTGGACAGAGTAAGAACTATCATGAGATAAAATCGTATCCTTTGTATGCTAAGACAGTTTGTCTTATTTTTAAGACATTTGATCTTTACCAAGGGTATGTGCATTTAGCACCTTCTCAAGACTAATCTAAGAGGGAGGAGCACAAAATAGGTTTATAGTCTCACATATGAAACAAAAGTGTCTCCTTTCATCTTGGTTGCACCAGGACAAGCTGCCGCCATCATTCTATGTGAGTAACAATGTTGTGAAACTCTAGTAGAACACAAACATAACAAGTCGTGCAAAGATAATTCAATGCCATATCTGAACAATTTCTTTATGTATTAACAAAATAGTGTATTTTCTGTTAAGAAGCTTTGATGCATTCCAAACATGTTCATCATCCCCGATATAGAGACCTCTTGTAAGCTCCCTTTGCTGCTCAAACTCTGATAAATAACAAAGAAATCTAAAAACTCAAATTCCCATGGAGAAAACAGCGTAAGATTATCATGGGATATAACAATGATTCTCTTGCATTTTAAGGCCATGAAGGATTCAGTATTATAATGTCATTCTCCCATACATTTGAAAATGCATACCTAAATCCAGTTTTCGCAGAAAGTAGCTGGACTTTAAACCTGTAAAAAAGTAGTGAATAATACAGGTTTAAAGCAGTATCTCAATGCATATAGTTCACTGTTCTGATTTACGTTGTTGTTTTTTTTATCTTGAGAGAAAAAAAAAGAGGAAATATAGTCCCTCCAAAAGTTATTTTATGAATTTCTTTCGTAGATCTTTGGCACTCCTATCTGTAGTTACGAGGTTTTTGAACCTGTGGTTTCTTTGTGAGAGGCCATTAATAGAAAATATCGGTTCATAAAAAAGCTAATAAATTTTACACAATATTGTTTGAATGCAAACATTTGAAATAGCAAAGAAATCAACTGTGACTAAATATAATGACACAGGAAACCACTACCCGGTACAGATAACTTACTAACATGTATAATGGTACCAAAATTGCAGCTCTGAAGAGGCAGTAAGGCAGTTGATGGCTTTACATATTCTGCTTAATCTGCAAGGTTGATGTCAGCTTCCCCAAGGAATTCATTACGAGAAGATCCTTGATGTTACATAAATTCATAGTTAATCACAAAATAACTGATTCAAATCCAGCAGCTTATAATTGTCTTACAAATCTATTAAGATCCTTTTAAGCAACTCTAACTAAAATTATTTACAGCACAAGTCTGCCATATACCAGTCTTCCCAAAATGGCTTTAGCTTTTATTTTAAACCAACGATTATAATAAGAAATTGTAGGAATCCAGTCCCCTCCTTAAAGAGTTCCAACATAGAGTCCACTCTTAAAATCTCCACATCTATAACCTGAATGTCACTATAAATTGAACATTTCATATGAAATGTTTTTATGTTTCTACTGCCCCTCTAGTGCAGAATATATATATACCCACTTTCCATTCCTCCTGAGGTATCTCACAACTCCCTGTTTTATATCTGAGTTTGCATCATCTGATAATGAATCAATCGAAACTTGATGAATGGCTATAATGGTCACAAAAATAATCTTCCAAGGTTTTGTTAGTGTGCAAAAGGTCTAAACTTTGATCAGGGCTGCTGACTGATGCTATGTCATCATCAACCCAAAGTATGGCAAGTGTCAAGTCAGTTTGGATATGATAACCCCCTAATTTTCTCCGTATTCATCCTCAACCATTTCATCTATGTCATTAGGCATTGCCAATTGCCTCTTGCACCAGTAACTTAGATCATCTCTTTCTCCTTGCAATATCTTCAAAATCTGCACCATAGAAGTCATGCCTACAAACATTAGGGAAATTCTTGCATGATCATCATCCATGGTCGGAAAGTTGACAAAGAAAAACATTTAAAACCAAGTTTACTGTGGGAAGTTGAGCCTCCACATATCTGGTGACAATCTACCAATATTTTTCAGAGAGGAACTCATAACTTTGTTCTTATGGATATGGGTTCGCACTTCTTACCCAAAAGGATATAAGATCTTTAACAAGATACCAACTTGTTATTTATTCATAGACACCCATGGACTTGCAGTATACCAGCTATGGTGTAAAGTCACCAAAATTGGTTCAGAAATATTGCAAGCACAAGTTCATGATTTTAGACGAGCTGAACCAATGGGGAAATGTGAATTTGGAATAGAATTGCTACGGTGTAACGATGCCAAAATTGGTTCACAGCTATTGTGGGTACAAGTTCATGATTCCACAAGAGCTGATCTGGTAAGTAAATGTGGAAAATCCCACCAGAAACAGTAGATCAAACCACCATATTACTACGATTGGAATTGAATGGGCTTGCTATTTTCCATGTTACAGACTTTAACAACTTTCAGAAAATCTGAACCATTCATTGCCTCTTGTAGAATGTATATTCATGGCCTGCCCACTCACTTTTACATAGGATAAAAATAAGAACAAAGAAAAAGAATTGGGGTAATTATGCCAAGAGGCATTCTACAATGGCAGCCAGGGAATGCTAGTGGGTTGTAATCTCCATAGAATAAAAAATCGCAATTAATCTGCCGATTATCGCGATAAATCGGTTAAGGCAGGAAAAAAGATTAATCTCGGACCACAAAGTGCTGACATTGCAAAAAGTAATTGTTATAATTGGGGCATTGAATAATAAGGGCTTACTTTCATATACATTTCCAAAGTTTGTTGTCTCAAGTATCTTTAGATAACATCCTCTTTCTCCTTTGAGTAGCTCAGAAAAATAATATGTGGTCCGTCTCGTGACTTATTGGAAGAAAGAATAGGATTGCCTATGTTCCTTCCAATAGATTCCCCACCATGGGAATTCTCCTCTCTCGATCCCCTTTTTCATCACCCTCCTTCCCCACACAATGTTTCAACTTCAATCCTTCAACTATAACTTATTCAACGCCTCCCTATCGGCATCTCCATTGCACCACTTAGGTATGATTGCTAGTGTTTAATTTTATAACCAGAAAAATATATTACTCACTTGTATGGATTTATATTTATCTTTAAAATTTTGCTACCATCAAATTCAAAATTCGCTTATAATATAAACGTGGCCCATGGAGATTGGATTAAAAGAAGCATATGCAACCTTCATGTCTTTAAAAGGGAATGATTTGGCAAATACAATCGAAGTATGTGGGATGATTGAAAAACCTGTGTACCTGGCGACATCATTCTGAGATGATTGTGAGATGATTGAGATGATTGAAAAATCTGTGTACATGTGCACCTAGAACTACAGCCCGCCAAATTCTTCCACTGCCAAAAAAAACTAGAGAGATTGAAATTTTAACTGAAGTCTCATGCTGGATCTCCCGCAAAACAAATTGTGCACTTGATGAAGACAATGAAATCTGTTTCAAGAAGAGGCTGCCTTGTTTTTTTATATTATATAATGCTGAGTGTCTGAGCACCCAAATCATGTATTATGATCCTCAAATCTGTTCCAATTCCTTTTCCGGACTGAATTAGAAAAAGAAACATAGTAGAAGCAGTAACAATGGGTTCTCTTGTTCGCCATTACCTGAGACTGGCCATGGCCGTACTTTTTCTTGGGTGGATTGCTATCTGGTTTCTGAGACCAATGAAGCAGTGGAATAATCCTCGATGACTTGATAAAAAACAACTTGACCCTCTTATGGGCTAGCTGGTATGATATCTGTAACATTTTTTCTCAGGCACTTTAGCCTAGAACCGGTTATATAATGCTAGGAAATCACTTTGAATCAAGATTTTTTTGGCTTCCTGGTTGATAGAGTTTACATAATTGTTTCCATGGATGCAGGTTCTGTTGACCTTCTTTTATCAGTTCCTATATTTTGATAACATTTTTGGCCTCTATATACCTCCACATAAGCAGAAAGCAGGCAATTACCAAGTAAGATTTCAGTCAAGTTCTCGCATAATAGTTTTCTGTTGAAGTAAACTGCGTAAAGGGTATGGCTGTTGTTGAAGGACTTCTTAACAAGAAATAATAGATTAGAAAATAAGGAAAGTTCACAAGCATAAATGAATTTATATATATTGCTTTTCAAATTCTGTTATAGACAACCATTGAAGAATACAGTAGCAGTTCATGGAAGAGCTTAGATGTGTTAGTATTAACAAGTGACAGTGGTTTCTATTTCAGGCCAAAACGCAAGAATCAGAGAGGCAGTCTATTGTTGTATCCAGTCTTCGTAGGAGGACCTCTTGGAATTGTCACTATTTTTGAACTCCTTATTCTTGTCTTCTTCCTGGGCTTATTGATATGGAGTTTATCATTCTACCTTGCCAATGGTCTAGCCGGAATTAATCAACTGAAGTTACCAGCTGAGCTCAAGCTGTATGTAACTAACCTAGTTTCTTTAGATCAACTACTGAATCTTTTTAAGTTGATTAGGAAAGAAAATATAGAATTAGGAATGAAAATATAGAAAGTTAACAGATTTTTTTATCGTTGCAGGTGGCAGTTAAAGTGTTACATAGATGGAGATCGTCTGGGGTTAGTTTCAACTCTGTTTTTAGCTTTCATGTTCTTCCCAATTACTCGTGGATCTGTGCTGTTGCAACTTCTCAATATTTCATTTGAAATTTCGGTAAGGTATCGCATGTGGATAGCTCATGTGACAATGGTGCTCGCTACAGCCCATGCCTTCTGTTATTATTTGTTATGGGGAAGCACACATTTACTTGGATCAAAGGTATTTCAATATCCCCTTAATACAAAGTGTGTGCTAAAATTTATCAGTCTCCTTTTTTTTCGTTTTTCATTTACCTATTAATTACAACATTTTTGAATGCCATGTAAAACTGATAAATGATATTTAAAAACCTGTCATTATTGGTAACTAGGGTTTCTTGTCATAAACCGATGAAGGATATTTGAAAACCTCATGTAAAACTGATAAATAATATTTAATAACCTGTCATCATTGGTAACTAGGGTTTCTTGTCATAAACCGATGAAAGATATTTGAAAGCCTGTCATTGGTAACAAGGGTTTCTTATCATAAACCAATAAACAACATTTGAAAACCTGTCATCATTGGTAAAAAAGGTTTCTTGTCATAAACCAATAGACAATAATTGAAAACCTGTCGTCGTTGGTAAAAAGGGTTTCTTGTCATACACTGTTAGACACTGTTTGAAAACCTGTCTTAGCATTAGTATCTAATGGTTTCTTGTCACATACTGAGTATTTGAAAACCCATCATCATTGGTAACAAGAGTTTATTGTCATATGTACAGTTCATATCGTGGAGGAGAGTAGGATTTTCTACCTTAGCTGGGGAGATTGCTTTATTGGCAGGCCTGATAATTTGGGTGACCTCCATAAAAAGAATCCGAGAAAGGTTCTTTGAAGTATTTTACTATACTCACCACTTGTATGTAATATTTTTCCTCTTCTATGCACTGCATGTTGGAGATGTGGTATTAGCACTTTCGCTCCTGGGATTTTCCTCTTTTTCCTTGATCGATACCTCCGACTCCTCCAGTCAAGGAAAACCGTGCATGTTGTATCTGCCAGGAAATTGCCTTCAGACATCGTACAAATGGTTATTGCAAAGCATTCAAGTAAGTACTCATGCCTGCTCGATTTGTGTAAGTTTCAAACTTCTTCTCTGTTACAATTTTCATTTTCAGGTATTCGAGGAAGAAAGGGATGATTAGGAGGTTTTTATTTTGTTGACTGCTCTTATTGAATCTAACAATTTACAATCAAATTTTGCTCTTTCATTTGCTTGTGGCAAAATAATAAAAATTGTTATGGGATAGTATAGGATTATCATCATATTACGGTTGCATCAAGATTTTATTGTAAATAATATTAATGAAGCTAATTTCCATGTATGCAGGTATGGTGTACACCCCTAAGAGTATCCTCCTTTTGAATCTTCCATTCATATCACGTTTGGAATGGCACCCTTTCAGCATTGTTTCTACTTCAAATGTTGAGTCTGACCGACTATCTATATTAATCAAGTGCCAACAAGGCTGGACCAAAAAGCTTGACAAATTCATGGACTCTTTAAACTACATAGAGGGTCCTCTGTGTCTTCCGGCAGCTATTGAAGGTCCTTATGGTCCAGCTTCCAGCGATTTATTAAGGTAGCAATCTGTTCTCACCAACAAGGTCAATTTCCTTGGGTAGCTTTTAAGGACTTTTTGAAATTCTTGGTAACTTGTCAGAAAGGTTGGAGTACGAAGGTTGTCTTCTCTTTCTATTACTAACCACATTCCTACTAACAATTCCATTTCCCTGAACTCAAGCCGAACACAGACTTATCTTTTGATCCAATTTTCCCGAAGAGGGTTTTACAAGTGAAATCTGCGGCAACACAGAACCCTATAGATTTACCAAAATGTCTATCAGTGAAAATCTTAATGATCCAATATTGCTATACCCATTCTGAACATACCATGCCTATATGGGCATTTTCCACATAAACATTCAACTAAAATCCACTTAACTTGTTGAAAAAAGTATGTCATATTATTTTCTGTGCTATCTTCCATATCATTGCCAGACATTTTCTTCAGATCAGCTACAGCCGGATTAAATATCTGAATGGATTTTATCCTCCTATTCAAACACTTCTCTACACCGTATATCCTGTTGTTTGCTCTGTTTTTAGCATGCGTCAAAAAGTTCCTTTGTTCCTTATCCAAGCACGCATCTTGCTCTCTTTTAATATCTTTTGAATCTTGCCTTCTTCCAGATGAGTGCACAGTAGTGACAAATTGTTGAAGCGTTAAGGAAATCTAAAAGAATGCTAGTAAAAGTTTCTTAATTTTTGAAATAGGATGATTCGCTTGTAAAAGTTCTAAATTTCTGAAATAGGATTATTTTCTTAGCATATTCCAGGGAACTTCTTGCCCACCTCAGATTGAACAGACCTCATTTCATGTGTTATTGTTTGCACAGGTATGAAGCATTGATTTTGATTAGTGGAGGGAGTGGAATAGCCCCAATGATAAGCATTTTATCAGAAACTTTGTACTAGCATAGCACTAAAAAACCAAACCACGCTCCCAGTGAAATCTTAGTCATATGGTCAATCAAAGGCACTGAAGAATTGTGCATCTTAAATCTAGTATCTCCAAGAATGATATGCCCCAAATATGCAGATGTGTTGAAAATAGAGGTTCATGCATATGTAACAAAGGAAGAAGCCCCAGATGATGAAATAGCCCAATTAGACCTAGAAGTGATGACATCACCCACCGAAGCTTGTTTTAGCGATTACCATATAAATGAAGTTAAGTCCTTGGAGGCAAAAACATCTGCAGCTTGTGTTTGTTCTATAACAAGCAGGGATAATTCTTTGTGGCAGGGAGCAATAGTTGCTTCTGCATTGCTTGGATATCTCATCTTCATGGCCATACTAAATCGCTTCTCTGTATACCCATCAGATCACAACTCTTACAGTGTCTATGCATGGGGGGCAGAGTACTTCTGACCATATTGTCTATGACTGTGGGAATTGTGATATTTGGTGGCGCCGTTTATGCAATATGGAACAGAAGGAAACAAAGAACAATAAAGTCTACAAGTCTAAAGAAGAAATGAGTATTGGGATGCAGACTAGTGAAAGTGTTCGCCTTCAGACCCTTTTAAGAAGGTGTAGCTACATCCATTATGGTGAACGACCTAAGCTTCAAGGTGTCTCCTCTATTTCGTATACTTTTGCGTTGCATCTAGTGTACTGTAAACATTTGGAGTTGGCAATAATCACCACAGAACTTTACGAAGTTAAAAATCTTTTACTCTTTAGGTTTTACATGCATTGGTTTATCTAGTTTTTTATTCGTATAAAAATTAAACAAAAAAGCGTTTTTTTGCAGTTTTTGAATCTAACTACTTGTAATTTTCTGTGTGATTGGCATGTGAAAACCAAAGAAATAATTGGTCAATTTGCAATGAAAATGGATGGAAAGAAAGTAGGTGTCGTAGTTTGTGGACCAGAGAGCATGCAACAGAATGTTGCATTAGCTTGCAGGCATCACACCTCCTTATTGGGTCAAAAATCCTTGGGTGCATTGGATTTTCACTCCCTCTCTTTCAATCTCTAGTTGGCTTCTTTCACAGGATTTGAAATCCTTCCTCCGTTTTTCCATAAATACTTCACAATCACAATCATCATACTTCTAATGAAATTGTTTATATGTATCATGATGTGGAATTATTAGGCTTTGCAGCCCATATTTCTCTTTTGTACAAACCATGTAGTTGTCTCCCTCTGAAGCAGCAGAAATATGTTGCCTTCTCCATCAAGAAAATAAGATTGGCATATTTTGATCCATTCTGAGGCTTAAAGTTTCTTCTTAATTTCCATTTTAGTTTGAATTTTGTCGAAATATATTTCCACATTGTATTTTTAGATTGAAATTCTAAAGAATTGGAAGAATACTTCAAATCAGTATCAAAATGAGCTGCAAAATCTCAGATATAAGTGGTACACTTTCCAAGAAATGGAAAATTATATATTGCAAAATCCTGTCCTGTGTTGCAAGTTTCTGCATTATTGTCTCTATTTTTGCTGTTTGTCCCTCTGCCTGCTTATCTAATGAGGAAACTTCTGCCTTGAGCTGCATTATTGAGCTGTAAGTTACAGGGTATGAATCAATTTTTGCATGTGGTAATTGGAACAAAAAAGCGGTACAGCCAGTATTTGGCCTAGATCTTCCACAAGATCATTTATCTTCCACGAAAACGAGGCATACAAGTCCTGCTGAATGTGAGGAGGAGCCATCCATTACCATTGATCAAAGGATTTATGTTTTTAAAGGTTTGCACGTTCAAGAAAACATTTGATTCCCACTTTTTCCCCATCTTGTAGCACAAGGAAAGAATCGTGCTCAAATTTGGTGGTCTCCTACTTCAAAGAAGGGATTGACACTCAAGTTTGCTGATCTCCTGCCCTGTCATTGTGTCATGGTGCTCTCGAACAATCCACTGTAACCTTACATATGAATTTGGATTTATCAGTAACTATTCAAATATGCTTCATGATATAATCGATACACAATTCAATTTTTTAAGTGGGTGAATGTCATTAACATATGTTAAAAATTACCAGCGTCCTAAATAAAGGGACAGCTAGTGTAAGAAACCGCAATGTTGGTGTCAGAAACAATGTTTCTCCATAACAATAACTTCACGTTGCTACTTTGACATTCTTCAGATTGCGAAAATAACTCTTTCTTTGCCATTCCAAACTAAACTTTCTGCAACATAGAATGTTTTATTTTAATTATGATTGCAAAAGAGTACATGCAAATAGCTCCATAAAACAAAGAGGCGTCACTGAATCACTTAAACTATCACAATTGAGTAATTGCTTCTGTAGATGAAATAAAGATGAGCTTTGCATTTGGTATTAGATTCAAAGGTCGGTAAAATCGAGCAGTTTTGTTTATAGAGCTAATATGTAAGAAAGCATTGAAGTTTCCCAAAACACACTGAAAATTTTACCTGTTTGAACTAGAGTCTTTTACAGACTGAAATGCAAAAGTTTTTACTTTGGGAAATTATTCATGAAGTGGACTTTGTTCTTTATATGATTTAGTTAGGGCCATTCCTGGAAGATTGCAAAACTTATCTGGACAGAGTAAGAACTATCATGAGATAAAATTGTATCCTTTGTATGCTAAGACAGTTTGTCTTATTTTTAAGACATTTGATCTTTACCAAGGGTTTGTGCATTTAGCACCTTCTCAAGACTAATCTAAGAGGGAGGAGCACAAAATAGGTTTATAGTGTCACATATGAAACAAAAGTGTCTCCTTTCATCTTGGTTGCACCAGGACAAGCTGCCGCCATCATTCTATGTGAGTAACAATGTTGTGAAACTCTAGTAGAACACAAACATAACAAGTCGTGCAAAGATAATTCAATGCCATATCTGAACAATTTCTATATGTATTAACAAAACAGTCTATTTTCATTTATGAAGCTTTGATGCATTCCAAACATGTTCATCATCCCCGATATAGAGACCTCTTGTAAGCTCCTTTGCTGCTCAAACTCTGATAAATAACAAAGAAATCTAAAACTCAAATTCCCATGGAGAAAACAGCGTAAGATTATCATTGGATATAACAATGATTCTCTTGCATTTAAGGCCATGAAGGATTCAGTATTATAATGTCATTCTCCCATACATTTGAAAATGCATACCTAAATCCAGTTTTCGCAGAAAGTAGCTGGACTTTAAACCTGTAAAAAGTAGTGAATAATACAGGTTTAAAGCAGTATCTCAATGCATATAGTTCACTGTTCTGATTTACGTTGTTGTTTTTTTTATCTTGAGAGAAAAAAGAAAAGAGGAAATATAGTCCCTCCAAAAGTTATTTTATGAATTTCTTTCGTAGATCTTTGGCACTCCTATCTGTAGTTACCAGGTTTTTGAACCTGTGGTTTCTTTGTGAGAGGCCATTAATAGAAAATATCGGTTCATAAAAAGCTAATAAATTTTACACATTATTGTTTGAATGCAAACATTTGAAATAGCAAAGAAATCAACTGTGACTAAATATAATGACACAGGAAACCACTACCCGGTACAGATAACTTACTAACATGTATAATGGTACCAAAATTGCAGCTCTGAAGAGGCAGTAAGGCAGTTGATGGCTTTAAATATTCTGCTTAATCTGCAAGGTTGATGTCAGCTTCCCAAGGAATTCATTACGAGAAGATCCTTGATGTTACATAAATTCATAGTTAATCACAAAATAACTGATTCAAATCCAGCAGCTTATAATTGTCTTACAAATGTATTAAGATCCTTTTAAGCAACTCTAACTAAAATTATTTACAGCACAAGTCTGCCATATACCAGTCTTCCCAAAATGGCTTTAGCTTTTATTTTAAACCAACGATGATATAATAAGAAATTGTAGGAATTCAGTCCCCTCCTTAAAGAGTTCCAACATAGAGTCCACTCTTAAAATCTGCACATCTATAACCTGAATGTCACTATAAATTGAACATTTCATATGAAATGTTTTTATGTTTCTACTGCCCTCTAGTGCAGAATATATATATATATATACATACCCACTTTCCATTCCTCCTGAGGTATCTCACAACTCCCTGTTTTATATCTGAGTTTGCATCATCTGGTACTGAGTCAATCAAAACTTGATGAATGGCTATAACGGTCACAAAAATAATCTTCCAAGGTTTTGTTAGTGTGCAAAAGGTCTAAACTTTGATCAGGGCTGCTGACTGATGCTATGTCATCATCAACCCAAAGTATGGCAAGTGTCAAGTCAGTTTGGATATGATAAACCCCCTAATTTTCTCCGTATTCATCCTCAACCATTTCATCTATGTCATTAGGCATTGCCAATTGCCTCTTGGACCAGTAACTTAGATCATCTCTTTCTCCTTGCAATATCTTCAAAATCTGCACCATAGAAGTCATGCCTACACGCATTAGGGGAAATTCTTGCACGATCATCATCCATGGTCGGAAAGTTGACAAAGAAAAACATTTAAAACCAAGTTTACTGTGGGAGGTTGAGCCTCCACATATCTGGTGACAAACTACCAATATTTTTCAGAGAGGAACTCATAACTTTGTTCTTATGGATATGGGTTCGCACTTCTTACCCAGAAGGATATAAGATCTTTAACAAGATACCAACTTGTTATTTATTCATAGACACCCATGGACTTGCAGTATACCAGCTATGGTGTAAAGTCACCGAAAATTGGTTCAGAAATATTGCAAGCACAAGTTCATGATTTTAGACGAGCTGAACCAAAGGGGAAGTGTGAATTTGGAATAGAATTGCTACGGTGTAACGATGCCAAAATTGGTTCACAGCTATTGTGGGTACAAGTTCATGATTCCACAAGAGCTGATCTGGTAAGTAAATGTGGAAAATCCCACCAGAAACAGTAGATCAAACCACCATATTACTACGATTGGAATTGAATGGGCTTGCTATTTTCCATGTTACACACCTTAACAACTTTCAGAAAATCTGAACCATTCATTGGCTCTTGTAGAATGTATATTCATGGCCTGCCCACTCACTTTTACATAGGATAAAAATAAGAACAAAGAAAAAGAATTGGGGTAATTATGCCAAGGGGCATTCTACAATGGCAGCCGGGGGAATGCTAGTGGGTTGTAATCTCCATAGAATAAAAAATTGCAATTAATCTGCCGATTATCCCGATAAATCGGTTAAGGGAGGAAAAAGCGATTAATCTCGGACCACAAAGTGCTGACATTGCAAAAAGTAATTGGTATAATTGGAGGCATTGAATAATAAGGGCTTACTTTCATATACATTTCCAAAGTTTGTTGTCTCAAGTATCTTTAGATAACATCCTCTTTCTCCTTTGAGTAGCTCAGAAAAATAATATGTGGTCTGTCTGTGACTTATTGAAAGAAAGAATAGGATTGCCTATGTTCCTTCGAATAGATTCCCCACCATGGGAATTCTCCTCTCTCGATCCCCTTTTCATCACCCTCCTTCCCACACAATGTTTCAACTTCAATCCTTCAACTATAACTTATTCAACGCCTCCCTATCGGCATCTCCATTGCACCACTTAGGTATGATTGCTAGTGTTTAATTTTATAACCAGAAAAATATATTACTCACTTGTATGGATTTATATTTATCTTTAAAATTTCGCTACCATCAAATTCAAAATTCGCTTATAATATAAACGTGGCCCATGGAGATTGGATTAAAAGAAGCATATGCAACCTTCATGTCTTTAAAAGGGAATGATTTGGCAAATACAGTCGAAGTATGTGGGATGATTGAAAACCTGTGTACCTGGCGACATCATTGTGAGATGATTGAGATGATTGAAAAATCTGTGTACATGTGCCCCTAGAACTACAGCCCGCGAAATTCTTGCACTGCCAAAAAAAACTAGAGAGATGAAATTTCAACTGAAGTCTTATGCTGGATCTCCCAGTAAACAAATTGTGCACTTGATGAAGACAATGAAATCTGTTCCAAGAAGAGGCTGCCTTGTTTTTTATATTATATAATGCTGAGTGTCTGAGCTCCCAACTCATGTATTATGATCCTCAAATCTGTTCCAATTCTTTTCCGGACTGAATTGGAAAAAGAAACATAGTAGAAGTAGTAACAATGGGTTCTGTTGTTCGCCATTACCTGAGGCTGGCCATGGCCATATATTTTCTTGGGTGGATTGCTATCTGGTTTCTGAGGTCAATGAAGAATGGGATAATCCCTCGATGACTTACGATAAAAAAACAACTTGACCCTCTTATGGGCTAGCTGGTATGATATCTGTAACATTTTTTCTCAGGCACTTTAGCCTAGAACCGGTTATATAATGCTAGGAAATCACTTTGAATCAAGATTATTTTTTTTGGCTTCCCTGGTTGATAGAGTTTACATAATTGTTTCCATGGATGCAGGTTCTGTTGACCTTCTTTTATCAGTTCCTATATTTTTGATAACATTTTTGGCCTCTATATACCTCCACATAAGCAGAAAGCAGGCAATTACCAAGTAAGATTTCAGTCAAGTTCTCGCATAATAGTTTTCTGTTGAAGTAAACTGCGTAAAGGGTATGGCTGTTGTTGAAGGACTTCTTAACAAGAAATAATAGATTAGAAAATAAGGAAAGTTCACAAGCATAAATGAATTTATATATATTGCTTTTCAAATTCTGTTATAGACAACCATTGAAGAATACAGTAGTAGTTCATGGAAGAGCTTAGATGTGTTAGTATTAAC
Source organism: Taxus wallichiana var. yunnanensis (assembly GCA_018340775.1). Classification (NCBI taxonomy): domain Eukaryota; kingdom Viridiplantae; phylum Streptophyta; class Pinopsida; order Cupressales; family Taxaceae; genus Taxus; species Taxus wallichiana. The sequence goes on from CM031241.1 coordinate 227,818,284, forward strand.
AAGTGACAGTGGTTTCTATTTCAGGCCAAAACGCAAGAATCAGAGAGAGGCAGTCTATTGTTGTATCCAGTTTTCGTAGGAGGACCTCTTGGAATTGTCACTATTTTGAACTCCTTATTCTTGTCTTCTTCCTGGGCTTATTGATATGGAGTTTATCATTCTACCTTGCCAATGGTCTAGCCGGAATTAATCAACTGAAGTTACCAGCTGAGCTCAAGCTGTATGTAACTAACCTAGTTTGTTTAGATCAAATACTGAATCTTTTTAAGTTGATTAGGAAAGAAAATATAGAATTAGGAATGAAAATATAGAAAGTTAACAGATTTTTTTATTGTTGCAGGTGGCAGTAAAAGTGTTACATAGTTGGAGATCGTCTGGGGTTAGTTTCAACTCTGTTTTTAGCTTTCATGTTCTTCCCAATTACTCGTGGATCTTTGCTGTATCAACTTCTCAATACTTCATTTGAAATTTCGGTAAGGTATCGCATGTGGATAGCTCATGTGACAATGCTGCTCGCTACAGCCCATGCCTATATGACCATATTGTCTATGACTCTGGGAATTGTGATATTTGGTGGCGCCGTTTATGCAATATGGAACAAAAGGGAAACAAAGAAATATAAAGTCTACAAGTCTAAAGAAGAAATGGGTATTGGGATGCAGACTAGTGAAAGTGTTCGCCTTCAGACCCTTTTAAGAAGGTGTAGCTACATCCATTATGGTGAATGGCCTAAGCTTCAAGGTGTCTCCTCTATTTCCTATACTTTTGCATTGCATCTAGTGTACTGTAAACATTTGGAGTTGGCAATTATCACCACAGAACTTTACGAAGTTAAAAATCTTTTACTCTTTAGGTTTTACATGCATTGGTTTATCTAGTTTTTATTCGTATAAAAATTAAATAAAAAAGCGTTTTTTTGCAGTTTTTGAATCTAACTACTTGTAATTTTCTGTGTGATTGGCATGTGAAAACCTAAGAAATAATTGGTCAATTTGCAATGAAAATGGATGGAAAGAAAGTAGGTGTCGTAGTTTGTGGACCAGAGAGCATGCAACAGAATGCTGCATTAGCTTGCAAGCATCACACCTCCTTATTGGGTCAAAATCCTTGGGTGCATTGGATTTCCACTCCCTCTCTTTCAATCTCTAGTTGGCTTCTTTCACAGGATTTGAAATCCTTCCTCCGTTTTTCCATAAATACTTTACAATCACAATCATCATACTTCTAATGAAATTGTTTATATGTATCATGATGTGGAATTATTAGGCTTTGCAGCCCATATTTCTCTTTTGTACAAACCATGTAGTTGTCTCCCTCTGAAGCAGCAGAAACATGTTGCCTTCTCCATCAAGAAAATAAGATTGGCATATTTTGATCCATTCTGAGGCTTAAAGTTTCTTCTTAATTTGCATTTTGGTTTGAATTTTGTCGAAATATATTTCCACATTGTATTTTTAGATTGAAATCCTAAAGAATTGGAAGAATACTTGAAATCAGTATCAAAATGAGCTGCAAAATCTCAGATATAAGTGGTACACTTTCCAAGAAATGGAAAATTATATATTGCAAAATCCTGTCATGTGTTGCAAGTTTCTGCATTATTGTCTCTATTTTTGCTGTTTGTCCCTCTGCCTACTTATCTAATGAGGAAACTTCTGCCTTGAGCTGCATTATTGAGCTGTAAGTTACATGGTATGAATCAATTTTTGCATGGGGTAATTGGAACAACAAAGTGGTACAGCCAGTATTTGGCCCAAATCTTCCACAAGATCATTTATCTTCCACGAAAACAAGGCATACAATTCCTGCTGAATGTGAGGAGGAGCCATACATTACCATTGAACAAAGGATTTATGTTTTTAAAGGCGTGCACGTTCAAGAAAACATTTGATTCCCACTTTTACCCATCTTGTAGCACAAGGAAAGAATCGTGCTCAAATTTGGTGGTCTCCTACTTCAAAGAAGGGATTGACACTCAAGTTTGCTGATCTCCTGCCCTGTCATTGTGTCATGGTGCTCTCGAACAATCCACTGTAACCTTACATATGAATTTGGATTTATCAGTAACTATTCAAATATGCTTCATGATATAATCGATACACAATTCAATTTTTTAAGTGGGTGAATGTCATTAACATATGTTAAAAATTACCAACGTCCTAAATAAAGGGACAGCTAGTGTAAGAAACCACAATGTTGGTGTCAGAAACAATGTTTCTCCATAACAATAACTTCACGTTGCTACTTTGACATTCTTCAGATTGCGAAAATAAATATTTCTTTTCCATTCCAAACTAAACTTTCTGCAACATAGAATGTTTTATTTTAATTATGATTGCAACAGAGTACATGCAAATACCTCCATAAAACAAAGAGGCGTCACTGAATCACTTAAAACTATCACAAATGAGTAATTGCTTCTGTAGATGAAATAAAGATGAGCTTTGCATTTGGTATTAGATTCAAAGGTCGGTAAAATCGAGCAGTTTTGTTTATAGAGCTAATATGTAAGAAAGCATTGAAGTTTCCCAAAACACACTGAAAATTTTACCTGTTTGAACTAGAGTCTTTACAGACTGAAATGCAAAAGTTTTTACTTTGGGAAATTATTCATGAAGTGGACTTTGTTCTTTATATGATTTAGTTAGGGCCATTCCTGGAAGATTGCAAAACTTATCTGGACAGAGTAAGAACTATCATGAGATAAAATTGTATCCTTTGCATGCTAAGACAGTTTGTCTTATTTTTAAGACATTTGATCTTTACCAAGGGTATGTGCATTTAGCACCTTCTCAAGACTAATCTAAGAGGGAGGAGCACAAAATAGGTTTATA